>DWAN01000245.1:0-27024 GCA_018230445.1 Heliconius hewitsoni | reverse complement strand
TAGCATTCACTGTCTCCACTTCAGTGTCTAGGTTTACTAAAAATCCAGAAAAAAAAATATTAATGTTTTTTTATAGAAACTAACTAAAAATATAACGTATTGAACATAATAAGCTAGCGTACTAAGCTTTATGGCCTAAGGTCCCGCTGCGAAAATTCGCAGGTATCTGTTTCTTTAATGAATGGTGGTAGAACAGATTACACTATATTTGGCACGCAAAATTTTGCTACAATAACCTTTAATTAAATTTATGGTAATTAATTTTTGTTTATAAATAGTAGATATATGTTGTTTTTTAGTAAACCGTAAGTTTAGAGAATAAATTATGAAATCGCAAAAGTAACAGTTCCCAGCTCTCAGTCAGCCGCAACAATGAATTACATTGGATTGGGGTAATGAACAGATGTTTATTGTTAATTATTTGAACTAGCGTATTTTTAAGTGAATTAAAATATCACAATAAATTTTATTCTTTTCTCTACACTACAGTGTATGGAAAAGAATAAAATTTATTGTATATTACAATATATGGTTATTGTATATTACCATATATTACAATATATGGTTGGCTTTAGAATAGGTGCCGCAAGCTGAGGCTACCATCATTTGAATTAATTTCTCCCATTCCGGATTATCGTGAGCAATGTGAATACTGTAGCTTAATATAAAAAGTCAATCTTCATTCCAATTTTCTTATCTATGAAATAATGACTTTTAAGCATATTGAAAAACTGTATAGTGATGAAATCATGTTTGATTAGAGAAACTGATCACTCCATGGTATTAGTTAAATGATGGTCATGCTGTATTCTACTCATAGCAAGGGTGGCAGACATAATCTGGGAACCTAGTGTTTAGGTGCTGTCCCGATTAAGACACTACGTTTACAAACTCCGTTTACGTTTAGGAAAATATATAACAATGACATAAAATTTTCTCATAATGTTTAGTAAGATGTCGGATAAAATATATATTATTAGGTTTCCATAACTAAATTAATTTGATTATATAACCTTTTTACTATAAGAATATTCAATAAATATTTCATAATATAAAATAGTCAATTTTGAATAGTGACATTTTTCCCAATAGAAGGAAGTTGGTTTGTAACAAGTTGGTAGTGTTTATAGCTAGAACTAGTACGTGACCTATGACCATATTATGCAGCTGTCATTTTAATCGTATTTAATTTGACGAAACTACAAGAATTTCTTGAAGTAAAGAGGTGAAACAGTGAAAGCCAGGTTCAAGAAGTCACTAGCACACCTCCGTAACGATGGTGACCTGACCGTCATTAATCCTTATCACACTACCTATTCTGCAATATATTTTAGAATTATATAAAATTAAGAAATATTACTTCTGAAATATGAATATCAAGCCATACTTTACATATATATATATCCACATTTAATTTTAATAAAAAATATACATTTCATCATTCATGTATTTGCATTTACAAGATCCTATTGCAAATATATTTTTATTATGTTAGTCAATTCTAATATTTGTTTTAGGTACATATGTGCCTGATAATTTTTTTAAAAACGTAAAGTATAAACATGTATATTAAAACTGTTATAGCCCCTATTACAAATCTGTACATTGAATATAAACAAAAACCTACCTCTTTATAATAGTAACAAAAATCGAAAATACAATTTTTGTATTTTTTGTCTATCTGTTGTTCGATTAATCTATAAGGTTTTTTATATAGTTTAATAGCCGTATAACATAAAGAAAGTGCATCAAAAGGATTATTTTTTTTATAATTTATTGTGAGGGTCTCATTACCTGATGTAATACCTTAAAACCTTAAGAGATATGAATATAACAACTCAGAAGAAATTATTAAGCGTTTTGAACACTTTCTTATGACGTCAGAACGTTAAAGGTCTAGAATCACCTCATGTATAATTAGGGGGGTGGTTCTTCAAAATCTTAGCTTTAAATAGTCTACGTAGCATTAATAAAATAAATTAAATTATTTGCATATAATGCTTTCCTAACATCATTGTTTGATTGGAAATATAACAGTACTACGGATGTTAAATAAAAGTACCATGGCAAAGGTCAAAAGGTCATCAATCTATAGAGAGTTAAGTTTAAGTATTATCATTTTTTAATTTTATTGGACCATTTTAATATTAAATACTTTATATTATTACCAAACATGGAAACACACTTATTATCAATACCATGAACATAATAGCAGGCAGGTGTGCTGATAAAATATCATATGAAGTTAATTGTAAATAGTACGCCAGTAAAGTACAGTAAAGTCAATCAATATCAATTTTAGAAATAAATTATCTAAATGGATACAATTATTAAATTATTTAGCCTTGTTATCGTCAAGACATACAAATATATATTGTATGTAGGTACATAATTATTGAACGAATATATATAGTCTATTAATATTTTTAGTGATACGATTTACATGTAAGCAAAAGGGATATTATCTACAGCCTTCTACTTTAATTACATTTTATATTAGACTCATTTTGTGCTAAATCGAGTAAATGTGAAATGTATTACATAAATTATTTATATAATAATATTTAGTAGGATATTCACCTAATTACGTAGTCCGTGTTTTTTAACGTATAAGAAACTATATTATTAAATACACACATGTAACAGGAAAGTTAGTCGGTTTTTACGTTGTGCTATTTATACGATTGTACATTACATAATCTAACTATTAATAACAAGGACATTAGATAATACACTTGGTATGAAACAAAAAATATTATTTTAAATTTAATTCAAATTACATATTATTATATTATAATAGTTAAGGATCCAGTTAAATCAGTATAATTTGTTCAATATTTGAAGGTAAAATGATATAAGGTTAAATCAATGTATGTAACTGAAAATGTTTATTATATACAATTGATAAATAATAAAAAAAAGAGTAGATATGGACGTTGTAAAGAAACACAATAGTTGTTGAGGTCAACTTTCATCTTACAAAAAGAGACAATTCAAGACAAAGCTTCTTAAGACATGAGGATATCCGACTGCGCAATCTTGTCTGAGCCATAATGGAAAAATATGATTATAATTTTACTGCTTTTAAAAGTGGTTGTTAACCCTTCGCGTGCAGTGCGAGAAAGTATCTGAATATTTATGAAGATCAAAGGCATCGTTAAAGGTCCATAGCTAACAAAGAACTCTTAAAAGGAGGACTATAATTGGTTAGAAAGTTATTTACGATGGTACTGCGTTACTCTTTTGTAATTATCATATTTTCACAACTTAGTATATTAGTTGCAAAATTATGGTATGTAGGTTTTCTTGGTTAATTGCTTTGGTTTTATATTATCAATGTCGATTTTCATTTGAAACATTTAACGTACGCTTGTTAGGTTTCAGATTGGTATCATCTATCAATAGCTATCATTTATTTTCTGTTAAATTTTCTGCTTATTGGAGAAATAAAAATAATTTGAAAAAGATAAAAAAAGCTACAATTGTAGAATACTTTTTGTAAAAAAACCTACTTTAAAGAAAATTACTATAAAAAGATGAAAATCGGTAGGAAACGACAACAAAAATATTTTATTACATATATTGGGTATTTGTTATTTATTACATACACATGTGTAGCCACCCGTGTAAACTAAATGAAAATAACATTAGTTTCCTGTTACATGCAAAATAATTACAATTATTACGTAACATACCTATTTCATAATCTCTTAATATATATACTTATCTAATAAAACCAGGTAGTGAATATCTTGTTTTAAAAAATACATATTAAACTGCAAATGTTATAAGTTTGTTATTAATGATTTCCCCTTTTTAATAATTGAGTGAAATTGGAATAGTTGTCTAATCTCTAGTGGCTTTGAAAGCTTTGACGGGTCATGGGTTCGATTTGGATTCAAGGTAGATATTTACACGGCGCTACCAAGAATCTAAATTGTAATCGTAATTAACCGTAGATTAAAATCGTATGATACAAGCGTGTGACTATAAACGCGATAGTTGTGGGTTCGTATATATGGTAATACAAAAAAATATAGGGAGAGAGTATCCATTATATAATAAAATAGAAGTTGGATAACAATTGGGTAGATAAAAGTGGAAAATGTAATAATTTAAAATTAATTATATTTGGCTAATTCATATTAGCTATTATATAAGTTCAGTTTCATGCTGTACCCCACGCACAACAGGACAGGCAGGGAAAACCTTGTGTTAACGCACTCCGTTGCCCACTTTCCGCTGTATTCTGGAAGTATTGCTATTGTCGAATGGTGGAACTTAACGCCGCGCTTTTTGCCTCGATACCAGAGAGAAGAAATGGAAATATGAATGTATTTAAAAACTTAAATAAATATTTCATTTCCTCGAGTAGGAATGAAACCCACAAACAGTACTACCCCACGACTGGCCTCAAATTCAATAAACATGTATAAATATCAATTCCAGTTGGCTCTATCATCTTATACATTAAAAACAACGATTTTTTTTAGTACATTAATAATATATGACTTAAGTATGTAAATGAATTACCTGGCATCAGGAAATACACAAAGGCCGCAAGTGCGACGCACACGGTAAACAGGGCAAGTGGCCATCGCAGCAAACGTAACGCTCTGACTGCTTTATCCGCACCGCCGCCGCTAGATCCACTAACTCGGTATAGACTGTCTGGATGTGAACCCTGTAACAAAACATACAATTACGCTTTCACACCAAAACTACTCAACTTAGAAAGGACTATAATATAAAAATAAGTTTAAACAGACGAACCCGCGCCTATGTCTCTAGTACATACAACAAATATTAGTACTATATCAATAGAAATTATATATAAAAATATACATATGTAAAATTCTGATGTGATGAATTAATTAATAAACCAAATATATTTTATATAGGTGAATAGAATTTGTATAAACCGTGTCTCCAAGTCAAAGGTTATTTTGGAAACATAAATATCGTTAGCTATCATATCTTATAGTATTTATGGCATAGATCTTTCGAGCGGGAGCTCCAAAAGTTCTATTAACATAATAAGCGAGAAACAGCCAAGCGTAAACTGTAAATATTTATTCAAACTATCTGCTCATTAGCATCTCAATAGTAACAAGGTACATCATATATATTATTAATGATATAATTTTTAGCAAAGGAAAGTATTTTGATTGATTGATTGTTTATACTTTATGGTTTTTAGGCGTGCTAGTAGAGCACAGTTTACTTCGCCAATGTCACTTAGAATGAAAAAGGAACGATGGAGATTGATCAGCTAAGTATAGAGGAAATAAAACTTAAGACTAGATTCACGGTTTTTTAGCTTATTAGTTATGCCACCATTAGTAAAGAAAACGACAACACTTTTAATTTTTATTTTTTTTAGATAAACACTCGGTTAGTATAATAAAAAACTTATTACTAAGGTTAGTTCAAAGTTTAAATTTCAATTTTAATTTAAATTTAAATTTTAATTTTAATTTTTTTTACTACACGTGCGTTATACAAAAAATACGCTATCGAAGTCTCAGATATTTTCTAAATATGACATTAAGCCAACTCAAAATAGACAACCAACATGACTCTAATCGCAACATCAAAAGAATATTTAGATTAGTTCATATTCAAGTTCAAACGGCATAGTAGTTAATATTAATTTGTCATTATTATATTATTATCTATCACTTTCACGTGATATTTGGATTTTGTTTACATAACGTTATGTTTATTATAAAATGAATATGTTTGCGGCAAAAATCTATAAGTATAGGGATTCCTAAAATAATTATTCATAATAAAAATTATAATCTAATGATTTTAATATTAATTAAAAAAAGTTGTGTCACAATGGTTAAATAGAATTCAATTTTATTTATTCGTAACGTAGGGCGTATCGTGGCTAAATGATTTAAGGTTGAGATGACACATCGATAGGATGCCCCCTGACCTTAGAGAAAGCTGGATGACTGACCTAGATTTCATCATTATGAGATAAGTATTATAGAAACTGTGAAGACCTAACCGGTTAAGTAATAATAATATTACTTAATTTAGAAATAATAAACATTACAAATTATTAACCATATTCGGCGTTGAGTTCCGCCACTCAACACACAATGCCTCCAGAATTCGGCGGAGAGAGGGAAACGGAGCGTCTTAAAATAAGTTCCCACTACCTACCCCTACCTACCGTGCCCTGTGCGGGATACAGCGTGAAGCTGATTTAATTAATTTTTTTTTTACATAGACATTAATAAAAAAATACTGCACTTAAATTTAAGACAAAATTATTATAAATTGGTTTTTCGCGATTTCTAAAGTGCCGTAAAGTAACACGGATGCAAATACTATTCAAATAATTTAAATAAGATTTTGAAATACTGTATGTATTTCAAAATCGCTGAGCCAGGTCGCAACAAGCCACTGCATATGATGCGATGATTTAAAATAATTACAGCATGAAGCTTTCTGTAGAATGCACATACAAGCATGAACCCTCTGAAGGTGGTAAGAACAGATTTCGTGTTATCCCGCACACAGCAAGGTAGGCAGAGGGAACCTAGTATTAAGACACTCCGTTCCCTACTTTCGTTGTTCATCTTAAAATTTCAATTTCCATAAAAGTATATCTGATAATTAAAAGAGATCAGGAAAACGTATATGTTTAAATATAGAGAACGTACAAGTGGGCACAGACATCGCATGAAATCAAACGTTACAAATGCGCACAAAGTGTAGCGTGTGCATTTAATGCAAGTTGTACACACCCCAGTGTCCCCACTCCCCCACTGAATGTTAATTAATATATATAATAATTAGAATAACCAATATTTTAAAAAATACTACTCTAATCGTCATACACATACATACATCTACGTATTAGGTAATGTCGGAATATTACCAAATTATTATATTAAATATAGAAAACAGTAGCATGAATAAATTATGAAAATAATATAATTTGTATATTTTAAGATACTACAATAGGAACATGGTATATCTCAGTAAATCAAAATAATATATTGTTAATAAGAAATACATGATGTTTTTACCCTGTGAATTAATATTACATAAACGGGAAAAATATATGATTATACTTTTACGTAGGTATAAAAAATGCTTATATGAAAAGAACAATAAGTAGTGGCTACGTATACGAAGTTTGTGCAACAGAAATTATAATACGCTACCTTAACGGCGAAGGCCTTTGTTTCCCTCGGCTTAGAGAAATATTTGTCAAGTTTCGTGTCGTAGCCATTAATTATATTATCGGTAGGTGACGAATTCGATGATCGTACTCGATAAGTTCCGTATTGCTCTACATGTTCCGAAATGGTTGGCAAATTGGGAGAGCTACAGCTACTGCTCGAACGCGAGTATGCATAATTTATCGACCCATCGGCCGGATTTTTAGGCTTTTTTGTGAAAGCGTGTCGTTTCACTGGCTCGTCAGGTGGTCTCAAGTCGTACGTTTCAAATTTTTGAGTTACAAAGTGCTCCTCGACTTCAGATGTGGGAACATAACGTAAAAGCCTCGGCTCTTTTATTTTCTTTTCAAACTTCACAGCATCTGTCTCATTATCCAGTTCGGTTCGGTTTCGTAAATGCTGATGTTCATTGGTTGTTCTAGTTTTCCTCTTCGGTTTTCTTTCAGCTGTTCGGGTCTGAACGTGATCGTCAACAATTTCTGAATCCGAAGACGGTCTATCACCATATAACACATAGTTACCATTTACCATTTTGCTATATTTTACTTCTTTTAAATATTTTAATTCACACAATCGGAAAGGACCTTGGGTCCATTATTATTATTATTTTAATGATCCTTTTATGTATATTATATTAGTTTTGTTAAATTAATCATCACCTGTAGTCAAGAAAAATATGACAATTGAATAAAAGTTGTTTTGTAATTACACATGTCTTGTTTGTTTGCTTGTGGCTCAATGGCAGTGGTGGATACAACAAATTCTTTTGTAACAGATTATTTAGCGTTTAAGTAACATAATATTTATAAAACGTGTAAAGATTTGATTAGTATTTTCCGCCCAAATTGTAAACTATACAAAAATTTCTATGTTTATTTTTAGAACACTTTATTATTTATTTATAAATTACATAAATAGTATAAGTGTATTATGTCTATTAAAGCATAGATTATTCTTCTTTAGAGTTTCTTTTTCATCCCTTATAGAATCACTTTGTTGTCCGTCTGTCCGTCTGTCATGACCTTTTTTTTCGAGATCGCATGGATCGAGACGATATCACGCTGAATTAAGAATATCAATTATTCAAGTCTACCACAGACTTGAATGATTGAAATTTTTAAGTTAACACAATTAAAAGATATGAATAAGAACAAATCCATGTTCTTGCATTTTGTATGAAATTCGCTGTGTAATTAAAAATTCAAAACCTACAAGGTACTATTACTACGTGGACTAATATTACGTGGACCTACGGTTATAAATTTTGGCACAAAGTGAGAACTTATAATACAAATAAAAGAAAAAATTTGAAACGAGAAATTTTCTAGACATTTCATAAAATAATATTACTAACTTATATTTGTAGTTCATTTCATACAAAATGAGACTATATGACAGCAAACTTAAGTTTGTCACCTTCAACGAATTGTCAGCGAAGATTATAGGTTTGATCCGCACTCGGGAAAATAATTACATAGCGCGGGATGTTGAGTTCTGACATTTAATACGTTATGTAACGAGATTGGATGTAAAATCAAGAAATCTATACTATGTTCTCTTTGCTTACCCTGTGGTACATAGGAAATGCGTAAAGCTAAGCAAATTGCTCGGTTTTAGCCTTAATTTGAATGTAATATTTTTCCCTCACATATTTCATTAATCAAAATCAAACAAAGTAATACAGAACAAAGAATGAGAACATTTGAAATGTTGTAAATGCAAGTACTTCAATAGATAACATTCAGAGCGTAATGTCGGCCATTATTGTTTTGACGCGGTTCCCGCGCTTTTTACCCCGTTTACGCGGGAACGTTCTCAGTAAAGCGCGTGCGCGGTAATGGCGGCCAGGCAACGAGAGTGAATTGGACACGATTGTGCAACCAGAGCGTTTTATGCAACTGATGTGCCGTTAATGCAGCGATCTTGATAACCTAGGTCGTTTGTACTTAAAGCGCTTCCTAGCGCTTCCTGATCCTAATCTCCGTGGTGTAGATTGCGTAATAACCGCTGAACACATTGTATATTCTTATATAGAATATTCCTCTATTTCAATGCGCATCAATTTAAAGGACATTATGTAATTGATTTGAAATAAACCAACAAAAATGTCTCGTAGTTAGATAAACACATCAAATAATTAAGCTTTGAAATTAACATAAATATTTTAATAGAATAAAATATAGCATAGTTTATTCATTACATTTGCATTTTTCAAATATTTTTGTAAACATATATAGAATAACTTATTGACTACTGCTTTATTAAAAAAAACATGTCTATACCGCGATTGAGATATTTAAAATCTAAATCATGAATTCCAGCTTAAAGATAAAATTCGCTAACAGATTTGTGAAAGATTGTTTGTGGGCATACATATACAAGAACATTTATTTTAATCTTTGTTGATATAATTATGAAACCATATTCGAATAATTCGTGTAACCATTCGCATTGTACGGCGGAGTAACAAATACAGTCCTTGATCTATGTGTTCTGTGTAGGCACTATTATTTGGCAAGCTCTATAGGGTATGATTATTTGACTGCACCTTTAGCTTCATACCATGTACCTGTTAGAAAAGATATTAAGACCATCTATTGTTGCTCAATCATTATTAGTATCAATCAAAGACGCCGCTTTTAGTTATAAAGAACCGTATACGTAATATTTAAATTAAACATTATAAATATATTTATCTACTATATAATTTTATTGTATTTAAATAGTAGGTATGTAACGAAATAGTATGAAAAGAAACGATAAATGCCTACGTTAATTTATTCAATAACATTTCGACGGTACCTGGGTAAAGTATCGAAAGCAAAAACTGGCAATATTTTTATCGCTCTTTCAAACTACCTGGAAGTGTAATTAGGAAGTGTTATTAAAATGATTTTTAAAATAGATATTTATGCTTTTTATAAACATATATGTAATCCAATACTGCCCTTGTTAGTAGTCCAAGCAATAAAAGATACTTAAATGTTTCACTTTCGATGCTTAACCTAAAGATTATTATTTTTGGACTTATCAGATGATTCGAGGCCAGTCGTGGCGCAGGAGCGCAAAACGTGACTATAAAATCGACTGGTTGCGGGTTCAATCCCCACTCGAGGAGATGAAATATTTATTTAAATTTATATTTTCATTTCTTCGCTCTGGTGTCGAAGCAAAGCGCGTCGTTGAGTTCTGCCACTCAACACGCAATGCCTCCATAATTTGGCAGAAATTGGGGAACGGAGTGTCTTAACACGAATTTCCCTCTGCGTACTCTGCTGTGTGCGGGATACAGCGTGAAGCTGATTTATTAGATAGCCCTTAAAAGTTTTAAAGAAATTATTTTTGTGTTCATATTATTTCCACGATTTTATAAGCCGATACTTTTCAATATTATATTATACAAATGGCTTTAAGTCAGGCTGTATTTGTCAATTTTCTTCAAGAATTTGATTTTATCCAAAAAAACATTAAACAATTAATTCTTAAATATTTGCCGAACAAGTGAAAATCGGCTGACATACACGGGGGTGTAATGGATGGGTACTGAGGTTCTCTATTCATAGACAACCGTTGATCCGTCGATCGCGTTACACTCTGTGTATAAAATGTCGGTTGCGACACTCGGGACGTCCATACATGAACTACTACTACTACTACTACTACTCTAGATCAATATGATATTAAAAATATATTGATTGTATTACTCATAATTA
Organism: Heliconius hewitsoni; assembly: GCA_018230445.1. NCBI lineage: Eukaryota > Metazoa > Arthropoda > Insecta > Lepidoptera > Nymphalidae > Heliconius > Heliconius hewitsoni. The sequence continues at coordinate 16,106 of DWAN01000245.1, read as the reverse complement.
ACTATGCTATTAATGTATATTGCCATGCATATTATTATTATTACTTTTAATTCATTTTACTACAACATACCCAAAGTACATATTGTTACAGGTTGAGAAGCAATACTTAGAATACTTATTGTTAATTTGAGTTTATTCAATGGAGATACAAATAAAAACATATCATTATTCAGTCGAAATCGTCTTATAATAAACAAAATATAGACTTGGCAAGTAAAAAAAAAATATACATTAAGTATACTTAATGTATATTTTTTTTGCTTAATGTATATTATTTAATTGCTCTACAAAATTTAATTGCTCTAAAAATGTTCTACAATTTAGATGCTGTACGTAAGTGCAGTTTGACGGTCCAATACATTTACGAGTGTCGCGTAGCGGTGAGCCGATAACCAGCAAAGCAGCATCGTTACACGCGAACGAGCACCGCGGCCGTCGCGTAAACCAGCAGTTAGATACACTATTATATTAGTCAATGGCTTCTAAATTGACAGCTATTTAAAAAGAATTGTGCTGTTTTAATTAATATATTGTGGACTTGGAATTATCTTACTTAATTACTGAGTCAGTCAACAAAGTATTTTTTTATAAGTATCAATTAAATAAGTAGTTCACTTGCTCATTCTATCGTATCAAAATGGTTTCTGTACGCACCACCATCCACCATTTGCACAGTTATGATTAAATAACTTACATACTTAACTGTATATGCGCTCACAGATGTTATCTTGTGTCTGTATAAATTAATAACACCTTTATGACTTTATTTAAATACTGAATAGTGGGACACTGTAAGGCCGTGATCGTCCAGTATGTCGAAATCTATTAAATTTTAATTTATTATAATTTTATTGGTTAAATATATATTGAATTTTAAATTAATCTAAAGATGCGTAACATTGTTTTATCAAATGTATAATTATCATTTTTATTGTATTGACAACATATCGTAACAATTTAAAATAAATATAATTTCCCATAAAATATAGCTTTGCTGCAGCTGAAATTACATATGTAGGTGCATAAGAATATTAGAGTTTTCCCACCGAATTAAGTGGCAATAGGTTAAAGGTACCAAGAACGACTCTTGCTCGGAATACACTATACGACTAGTGCCCTTTTAGGTAGAGTCGATGACCACTCGCAAATGTTACAAGCGTGTACTTACTATTTAGTTTTGATTAAGTTTTGATACTTGACTGATCGTAAAAGAATAAGAACAATGTTGCTCATTGATTGACACTTAGTCGAAAAAAGTAGTTGCGATTAACACAACATGTCGATCAACATCACTTCATTGATTACTATGTGATTATTTTTCAGTTAATTGCTGTTTAACAAATTATAACGGCATTGAACTGTGATATTATAGTCCGCTATTCATTACAGACTTTTAAAGAAAATCATCAGACAATGACAGTAAGTGAACTTTCACATGTGAAAGTATAACATTTTATTTATGAGTGATAGGTATATAGTAATTTATTTTAATGCAGAGTCATAATCCCAAAAATCTCACAAGGATACAATATATGTAATAAAAAAATAAAGTACAGTACAGTTAATTTAAAAGCATGGCTTTAGAAATTTACAATCACCGAAAAATTGTTTTATCAATGGTAAGAATGATTTTATTATTAAGTTTATGTCGCTGAGACATCTCAAAAGAGTGTTATATTAAATATTTGCTTTTTATGACTACATCTCCTCAGCGTATTTTTATTATTATAGTGACAAGATATTAAAGAAATTCAGAATATCTGTGCAAAAACTCGTGTCCATTTTTGGAAGTAATCTGCAATTATTTTAAAAAGTATTTATAGCATTTGATTTGACATCACTTATTCAGGTAATCAGATCAATATTTAATCGACGACAAAGAAATTAAAGTAATAGTATTTAAACAAACAAGCCACAACGCAAACCAATCAAGCACTACACAACACTACAGTCCTTTCAAATTGGATTTTACGCTTAAAGTCTTTAACTTCGCGCCAGTCTTTCGGCAAGAAGCACATCAAAATCTGCTGTGTAATCAGCAAGGAATTCGCATGAGTTGCTAGTATGGGGCTGCGCGTGCGACTGCCAGACGACACTCCGTTACACCACCACATTGTCGAGCACCGAACCCTGAGAAAATCTTTACGCAACCCATTATGCCTAGAAGACTCTGGATATTAAATTGCTTCACATAGTCCGTTCAAACGATTTGTAATCGCTGAATTTGCAAACGTGTGTTTTTTAATTATTTAAAAATTTACTCAGCTGTTATAATAATAATTTAGGATGTATGAAAATTGTAAATTATTTTTTCTTTAGTATCTTTACAATTATTTTTCTTACTACTAACTACAGATGCTAGTAACCATAGCTATTGATTAAGCTAATATCTGATATATATATTTGCATTATTTGAATAGTTTTTAATTGAATGCGACAAAAAGAAAAAAAAACTTAAAAAAAAAACAATTAAAATTACGAATGTAGTTTTAAATATTTAAAATATCATAAATTACGTTTGTATATTTAATGTACATAGCTATTATATTGGTTATTTTAGCAAATTTAACACCATATTTTGCAAATATTTTTGTATGATATTAAAAAATGTTGTTAAATTAAAAAAAAATAATTGTAACATTATAATTACGTTGGTTAATTGTAAAGTATGTATCATAATGCGCATTTCCTTGAGCAAAGACGAAGATTGTTCTAGTTCTCATAATTGTGGCGCGAGACGTGTCCACTGCACCGGATCTGCTCAATTATATATTTTTACGATGTTGAAATATGCGACAGGTTCTGCCAAAATCAACACAAGTCAATTATCGGTAATTTTGATTTTTTATTTTTGTTTACATAATAAAGAAATAACAAGAATCATACACCAAATTACGTAGAAAATCTTATTATACATGCGCACTGTGTTGGTATGTTTTTCTTACTTCATTCATTTTAATGTTTACAAAACATTATAATCAACAATTTTAACAATTGACCATTGCTCATTTATAAATGTTTAATCAATTTAATGAAATTGGGAAATTTGCGCAATGATGAGATCTGAGTCGTAGTGCAAAGTGTGACTTTAAAATCGACTTGTTGTGGGTTCGATCGCCACTCGAGAAAATGAAATATTTTTTTACATTTATATTTTCATTTATGATTTTTGGCGTTGAGTTCCGCCACTCAACACGCAATGCTTAGAGTACTCGGTGGAAAGTGGGAAACGCATTGTCTTAACGCTAGGTTCTCTCTGCCAAAGTTGATGAGATCGATACTTATTTAGAAAACGTATAAAAAATTTAACGTAGCAGGACTCGAACCCGCGCCTCAGGTTCTTAGTCGATAGTCGTCTATTTCTGGCGTTGACGTATGTTCAATGGAAACGATCTAAATTAATCACAAGTTTACATCGCGTCTATTGTAGGTGCATGTAACACTGGAATAAAGCAAGTATACTATTCATTCATTTGCTGCTAACGGTTTACATGCATGCTAAGAATAATGTAATAACGTATTGTATAGATTCGAACTGTAAAAATGTTTAAAAAACGTAAAAGTCTTTACTTCTTTTTCGTCTTTCATCTTTCGGTTTTTTTTTATTATAATTATATTAATAGCATTCTTTTTTGTTTATATGCTTTATCTGTTCGCAGTTAGCGTTAATTTAATAAGTCAATGGATCATTGACTTATTAACTATTCTATTCAACTTTCATTCAGAAGAATTATAAGTATTTTGTTTAGACTTTAGTTACTACCTTATCTTCTGTTTACACCGTTAATACATTTAATAATAAACTGCAAATATTTTTTTAATTTAAGTTATAATTCATAGTTGGTACCAAAATTTTTTAACTAAAATTGCTAAAACATAAATTGAAAAAGTCACGATTTCAAGAGACGCTGGTTCAAAATTTAGTACATTTGACGGATATAACTTTATCCTATCTATACAGAGTGTAACGCGATCGAGGAATCAACGGTTGTCTATGGCTAGAGGGCCTCCCAGCTAGAGGTGGTAACTATTCATTTCTCTCCTATTTATGTTAACTGATTTTCAGTGGTTCGGTAGATATTGGAGAATTTGTGTTTTTTTTAAATCGAATTCTTGAAAAAAAGATGACAAATACAGCCCATAAAGAAACACAAATTTTCAAATATCTGCCGAATCATTATGAATCGACTAACACACATGGTGGTGAAATGGATGGATACCGAGCTCCTTTACCCATAGATAATCGTTGATCTGTCGATCGTGTTACAGCCTGTATATAACCTTAAACTATTATGAAATATTAAGTAGGTAAGCATAAATAGCATTCTCTCTTGGTAAAGTAGTAAGCAATGTACGTAAGAGATCATCTCACAGAAAGGCTAACAAAATTCATTTATTGGCTAGCTTCATTGCTAGAATTAGCTAGAATTCTTTGGCTTGGAGAGGCATGGGTTGAAATCCTAGTTCGTTCAAATTTTATAAGTAATTTCAGTTTCCACAACAATATTATATTGTTGCTTCAGTTATTTAATCTACGGACTTTTAAAATATCAATAAAATCAACCTTTAAAGCGTAGGTAGGCACGCTCAAATAAACAAAGAAAAAAAATTGAAATTTAAAACGATAGTTACGTAACTTCTTAAAATGATAAAGTGTTACCACGCAATGTTTTAGACAAACGCACAGACGCGTAATCATGTTTCACGCCAATTAATCTTACCAGATCGTATATCACTGCGGCGCATCCATTTATTAAGAGCGGACTGTGAAACTGGTTCTGAAACGTTGCCTAACTGGAAAGAAACATTAACCATAACTAAATTCCGATACACATCATGTAGTTTACAGAATTATAAATGCAATATGTCCATGACTTTTTTGTTTTAAAGTGGAAAGGTCAGTAGTTTAAATTTATAATATGATTCGTTCACCATAAACATATTAACAAATAACACTTTTTGCTACATCAGGAGGTCGATATAAATATTTGCACAAATAACGATAATAAAATAGGATTATATTATTTCAGGGAGAGCTAAAATAAATCTCTTTATTTAAATATTAAAAAAACTCGCAAGCAAAGTCACTGGTTTTAAGTAAGTTAGTTAAATAAATCTTACCAATACACCTAGGAGTAATATCCATTATGATATCTTACATAAAATACTATAAATAAAATTGGTCGAATCACATTTAGATAAAGCTTCGCATGCCATGAATACGTAACATAGTTTTAATAATGACGACAATGTCAGAAGTCACTTGGTGGACTAGAATCCAATTAATGTATAGGAGTTTATGTAATAGGAACCTCTACAGCAATATAGCTCATCCGATACAAGTTACGCTTTTATGTTCTTCCGGTTTCTTTCGCCCACATAAATTGTTAAGTTAATGCTTTATTTAATGTCTATGTTGATATAAGTCTTGTACATTCAAACTAAAATATCGTCTAGAAACATTTGCATTATATTTATTGTATAAACTAGAATGTCAACTCTCGAATCTTTGTAATTTTTATAATCTAATAAAAAAGTATATAACTGGTTGTAATTTATATTAAGTGAACATAGTAAATGGCTTTACATTTCTTATTAGATATAGTAGTAAGACAGTTTAATTAATTTTTAAATACTATTAACGTACAACAAAATAATTATAATAAAAATACTCGTACTAAAATTGTATCTTATTTTTAAGATAAAACCACATTCGATAAAAATAGTACTTTAGCGATGTCTTATTCTACTTTTTTAAATATTGTGTTTAGTTTTTGCGTGTGGATCTCATCAATCGACCAAGACTTTCTAGGCATTACAATGACCTTTACTTGACATTTCTTATTTACTTAATATTACTAACGCAGCCGCACGTCAGTTAAATTTGCACTTTAGGAGGAAAACTTTTTTAAAATTTGTAACTCACAATATTTATTATCGATTTCTTGATCTCATTGCCTCTTATCTAAAGCAAAATATCTAAATCTAATGTAAATAATGTAAAATCTTTTATAAGGATGGAGGTTCCGCAGGCAATCTATTCTTGGTCCCCTTTTATTTCAATCTACATATATATTAACGATATAAATATTTTTTGTAAAGTTGTATTGTTCGCAGATGATATTTCCTCTATGATTGACATAAATGAAGTAAACTATAAAGTGAATAGTGCATTGTCATATATTCTTTGTTGATTTGTTTTGCATATGACTTGAACTCTTAACGTGACGAAATCGACAGTGTCTTCCAGTGGAACGCCCATCTTGAAACACTTGCTGATAAACGCAGCTTGGCTGTTATACCGCCCAACTATTTTATTTCAGCTATTTTCACAGCATTTTATTTTAAAGCTGATATAAATTCAACATTTAGCCTTCAAAAAAGACCCTATATTGTGATCTATTTTAATCTTAAAGCTCGAGATTCTCTGCGAAATATTCTTAAAGGTACAGGTATTTTTATAGATTTTGTCTGTTTCACGCTGTATCTCGCATATATCAGGGTAGGCAGAGGAAACCTAGTGTTAATACACTCCGTTCCCCACTCTGTCCCGATTTTTTCGAGGTATTGCATGTTGCGTATCGGAACTTAACGCTACGCTTTTACCGTACTACTAGAGCGACGAAATAAAAATATAAATAAATAATAATTCATTCCCCCGTGTGTCAATTGAACCCGCACCCGCCATAGTCACACGCTTGTGCTCCTAGTTATCGTCTAGTTATCGTCTCCAAAAAGTAAACAAATAATATTCAAATGAGTCCGAATACGTGTCTATAATAGTATTCGTATTGTATTTTAAATTTGCTAATACAGAAATTTCAAGTAACTGTAGAAGCAAAGTTAATTAGGAAATCTTATTGTACTGTCCAGGTATATTTGAAGAATAAAAGTGTTTTTAATTGAGATCATTAGAATTTCATGCAGGATAGATAGATTATATTAAATGATAAAATTGTAACCTCAATATTAAAAAGAGCAACTGTTGAGTTTCTTGCCAGCTCTTCTCAAAACTGCTTTTCGACGATTCAAAACTGCTTATTAAAGTGAATAAAATATGTTTTAAATTTAATTTGATACACATAAAACCGTTTAGAAATAAAAAAAACACTTTTTAACAATAAATCGTCGCCTTTTACCTGGTTTAATCAGTAACGTAATAAAAATAATTTAATCTACGTACCATTAAAAAATATATAAATTGTAATATTTTAAGTAAAATATTTATCTCTGCCACTAACACAGAAACAAGTTTAAAAAGAAATGTAATTATTATTACGTAATATATACATTATAAGAGCACATGTAATGACAGTTATTTGCGCCGACTCTTGGGAAAAGGATCCTCATATCTCTTTTGAAGCTATTTGTGGCTTTTTATTATATAAGATGAATAGTTCATTGCAAAATCCAATACCGTTCTATTTTACGAAAGGCAAAGCCACTATGTATGGAATTGAATCGATCTGTTTTCGCTACATCAATTACGTGTTGGCAGGTGGCAAGTCACGAAAATGCAGGCATCAACAGTACAGAGATCGTGTGTTACAGTGTGTATGTCGTGAGGCTGAATTATAAATGTATCCGGCTTAGCTTCGCTGAGCTGGTTAATGAATTGAGGCTTCTAAAGTCTTATCAATTTATTTATGAAAATAAAATTACAAAAAATAAAAACACGATTGGCTTCTCATTTAATTAAATACATGAATATATGTATAAAGTAAATATATGTATATTATATACATATATATTATGTAAAAGAAAAAGAATTTATTTTATCAAATGTCCTTGATACAACTTGTTTGAAGATGTACATATATTAAATTTTAAAGTCATTTTATAAATATTTATGTAATTTTAAAATTCTTTACTCATCTTGAACATTTTAAGAGGCATAATAAATATTAAATATGACTTTAATTTATATTTTGTGTCTTTCTCCTAGTATCATCCTACTACGCTATTTAAAACCATTTGTAAAAAATGTTTCAACCTTAACTATTTCATTAAGAAGAAGGCAAAAACTATAAGACGAACATCCAATGTAAAAGAAAAACTTGTAGTTGATTATTAATCTGTATTATTGAACAGCTAAAACTAACCAGAAGAATAATAAAAATTATTCTTAAAAATGTTAAATAAGACAGAAGAACAAATCACAACGTTTGTAATATTGACAAATATTTCGGAACTTTGCTATTGTGCAACAAAATAACAATGCGTGTTTTGCATGCAAATTGTCTGTAAATCGGCGTGAGTAATACATTCCAAAAGACCTGCATATTTATTATTATCTTGTACGTGTTCTAGATATCCTAAAACTTTCTGGTTCTTTACATTTTTCAAGTCACATACCTACAACTTTTTTACAAAACTACAAATAATGTCCAGTTGCATAGCGTTTGTTACTTAACAGCAGAATTCATTCCTTAACTAATTAATAAAAAAGTCCTATTACTTTAATAATTCTAAAGTAGGTACTAGTAGTATTAGTGCATTTAGTTTTATTACACATAATTTAATCGTTTATACCTGTATATCTCTATATACAGATGATACACAGTTTTTATGATAGTTCTAGCACACAGCATAAGTTACACGGTTGTCTTTTTAAGGCTAAATAATGAGCCGGCTTAGGTGACCTTTAGGTCAGGCGCTCCTTACTGAGCATTATATCTCAAAGGCTATTAATGCAAAGTAATTTTTAGTTTTATTTACCCATGTTAAAGTTGAATATACTTAAGCTTCAAATATCTGCATAGAATGCCTTGGCGTAGTCCTTGCTTCTTAACAAAAACAGATTCCAAATACGTTATGGTTCAGTTTCGTCAGCGTTACGTCAACCGTTCTCTTTTCAGAACTCGTATGAAATTATAAACTTTCACTAGAAATTAAATCAATCAGATAGTGTTTGACAAATCAGTATCACCTCAGTGTGGTCATCACAATTTCACCTTAATTGCCCATATCCATTGATTATAAATAAAAACATTTTACATAATACCCGTTTTAGTTTTTTCGGCGCTTTTATTAATTAAATGTTATAAATACATCAGTAAAGCTAATTAGCTCCAACAAATAGTCAAAATTTCCATAAATCATAATATATTATATGTCTGTATATCTTATGAAATTAAAATTATGTCATTCACAAAAACAAATAATACTCCTAACTCTATATTAGGTTAGTTCATACGATACGATTTACTGGATTAGGTTTTTTTTGATTAGGAGATATTTCGTGTCACATAACGGAATTTAATATTATACGTTGACAGTAACCAGTCCAGAAAATTATCAATACATACATATAATATAAACATTTCTCGAAATAAGAATTTCGACACTACTGTTATTGCCTACAATTAAAAACCCTATAATTAAACAAAAGTATAGTGTAAGCATCGAGAGAGGAGTAGCATCGAGTAAGCGGAGGGGATCTAGTCTAAGTCATTCCGTTCCCACTTTTTGTCCAAATTTTAAAATCCGACATGTTGCGTAAAGGCACTCAACGGCGCGCTTTGGCAACTAGAATCCAAAACGAAAATAATTTAAATATAATCTTGTGATCGAACCCACAACTACGTGTTTACAGTCAGATACTGTCCCACTACGCTATGGGGGCGACCTTTTACTTTATAAATACACATATCTAAAGTTCAAAATTAAAATGGCAACAATCACTAGGCCTTATTTTCATTGGTCCTTACAGCAAGTAAGGCTCGCATGCGAGCTACGGTACGAGAGACTACCGAGTCGTCCCTTCATACGCCAAGAAAAATAAATTGCATTGGTTGATAGGCCACATACGGGGAATACCTTCATGTCGTATATAAATAGCCTGATATCATCAGTCGATAGTCCGTATTCAGTGACTCCCCGATGCTCTATGACGGCTGAGTTAATGCCAACAAAAATGCCCTTAAGTCATTAACAATAATTTTATGTCATTCATGTCAGATTATAATTACCTACCCACGCTATAAACATTTCACTTCGCTTGCAATTAGGGAATAAATAGAATAAACGTATATATTTAGCCACTTTAACACATGATTACAAACGAAAATATAAATATATTAATGTTTACTGAAGCGTTATCTAAAAGTACCTATCCATAAGTCACGGCAAAACAAACAATTATAATAATTAAGCACTTTTATAATGAGTTTTACTGTTATGAATACAAAGAATATAGCGACGAGACGATAATTAAGAAATAATAAATTACACCCGCAAATAAAGAAAGATGAGTATTAGACATGAATAGATGATAATGAAACACCTGCTGAATTCGAACCGACATACAATAAGGTTTGTACGCCCACCGAAACTGGTGAGTCATTGGGAAGCGCTTTTACCTTGACATACTCAATACATTTTATGAATAAATAAAATACAAATGTGCTGTCTATTGAGTGTTTAATACTAGGTATATTATTTAATGACAAGAAATTATGTTTGTCACTTTTTAAGAGGAAGACAAACAAGAAATTTATAGAAATCTCGTGTCACCAGATAAGTCTCGATTGTTATATCTCTTGTATCGCATATAATACTCATAATAATAAGCAAATATACTATAAAAATTAAAAAAAACTATATTTAAACTATCGTACATTTTACATGATGTTGGTTCTTGATCACATTCATTAGAACACAAAATATATGTTTATAAAATTGCACCTTTGGGCAATACAATTTATTAATTTTCTCATCTAAATTACTTTCGTGATCTAATAACATTATAATTTTAAACACAAAACCCATTGATTTCGTTTAATATGACATTTTTTTTTAATTTTTAAACCGATTACAATAAAACAAACAGTAAATGTTCAAGGAAGCTTGTCAAATTCCAATTGTTAAAACTGCATTTAAATTGTTTGAGCCATTGCAGAGATTAGCGTGAACAAACGCAGACAGTAATTTTAAAAAAGATTAACCTCTAATAACATTTTATCTTATATATCTTCCATGCACAGACACCGATCCGTTACGATTTTATTATAAGCATAAATTATAAAATTCCTAATCAAAATAATAAAGCACTGAGTCCAAGTTCCGAGTAGCAATAAGCCAATTTGGGTACCAAGAGATGCGAGTTAACGTCTGCATATCAAGAATTTAAAGTATGTAAGTGAAAAATTATCATATTGTGAAACAAAACATTATTACGGATGTATCAAAAGTGTAAAAAAATAAAATATAAAGACCACAAGAAACTTACTCGTTTGATATAATAGATGAATATTTAAGGAAGATAAAAATATATTTACTGTTAAAATCATAAATATTTGAATATAATTTTGTTAGCAATATTATGTCGCTATCTCCTGTCATGAATCAAGCTATGAAGAAAGTTTACAAGGGAAATCCCAAATAAGAAAGGAGAAAAATTAAACTACATAATCTATTAGGATTGACATCGAATAAAACTGAAACAGGTAATAAATAAGTATATTAGAAAAGTATTTATTAAAGTAAGAAATATAATAACTATCTATTTTAGCTCTAGGATAAAAATGACGTAGTTGAGCTTTATAAGTAAAAAAAATATTGTAATTTTTATAAAGTACATAATTATGTATTTTACATTTTTAATTATAAAAGTGTTTCTAGGTTTTTATAGTACGTGTATCTAGAATGCATCTAGAATTAATAAATAATGTATAGGCCAAAGACTAATGAAATGAAATAAGATTGAAAACACGAATTTTTATAATTATTTTAAAGAATCAAAATGCACTTTTGTAATTTTACAACTTTCATTTTAATTAGATTATGAAGTGTAACCTGATTATAGACTGCAGCATATTTTAAAGAGGCTATCCTATAGATATCTTATAGATATCCATAAAGTATTTATTCTAAATTCTAAAAGTTATTCCTTTTAATATAAGTTTCGTTTAATTATAATTCGACGTGAGAAAATAAGGACTTCCTTGAAAAAAGTGTTCATAATAACGTTGCTAATCTACAAATTAGTGGAAGCAAATAACAAATGTCGCATCACATCCACGGATGTAATTCTGTAACATGGATTTTTAGAGCAAATGGTTTCGAAATTAAGCAAAGTTCAAAATGTTATAAGTATCTCACGGTTACGTTACATCAATTTGCGAGCGTCATGAGCTGTCACAGAATTAGATTTTTTAAATGATAAATTAAATCAATTCATTGAAAAAATTATATTTTTTTATTGTTATAGTTATATATTTAATCTATCATTATTTAAAAGTTAATTTATGTCTGTATTATTAAAAGAGATGTTATTTAATGCCAATAATGGTTCTCGTACCTTATTAAATTCATAATATCTTAAGAGACGTAATAGACATAATTAAATTTTCTACAATTTTATATATTCATTACTTCAATATTAAAATATTTTAAAAATACGCCTTTGATCACGAAATATGATCTGTAAATTTAAATAGTGTATTTAAATACATATTTAGCTGCTGACCCCATATGCTTATTTGCGGTTTTCCTAACTCTATTTTAATGGATCAAGTTTGAGCTACTTTACAACTTTATATATTTTATACAACTTCATTTCTACGTCTTTATCTTTCATTAAAAACGTTATAAAAACGGTCGATAGAATATTTTAATTTAATGATAAACGTATACTCTTTTGCAAAAAAATACAAAGGTCATGTAGCTCATAAAATCACATCCTTAAAGTTGCGCAATAAAACTATTTTTTTTTTAAAATTGAATACCGAAGAATACAATGCGAAATTGATATTGATATTAAAATTTATCCTCTTGGTTTTTATTTTTTTTACTTTTAAGTTATTTGTTAAGCAATCCTGTGAGCGATGTAAATCCATTCGTTACAGTGCTAAATATGAAACATAATTGCTATTCCATATATGTTAATCGAATATACTTTTATGGATTTGAGTTGGGAAAATATATATTTCTTATTTTTATATTATTTTTGTACAAAATAAATATAAATAAAGTAAATAAAAGCTGTTCATATTATTATAACTCAGACTCTCGGATCACTTCAGTTTATTTTGTAACATTTAACTTTATGTATAGGTAAAAGAATATTGATTAGCCTATTGTTATTTTATCAGTCTTAAAAAAATCCCAATATGTAGTAATTTCTCTTAGTTAGTAATTAATCATAATTTCAACTAAAAACAATAACATGATATTTTATATGCCAAATTTACTTGTTGCTATATATGTTGTTAGTTAACATAGTGATACACCCTAAGCTATATATGTTGTTAGCTATATATGTTGTTAGTTAACATAGTGATACACCCTAAGCTTACAACGCATGCATGTTTCATAATTTTAGTTTCATCAGCTTCACGCTGTATCCCGCACACAGCACGGTAGGCAGAGCGAACCTAGTGTTAAGACACTCCGTTCCCCACTCTCCGCTGAGTTGAGTAGTTAGTTTAATAAAACAAGAAAAGTTTTAAATATTCTAAATATTATCTTTTTATATTTTACCATATACTTGTTGCTATACCTACTACATAGTGTTACTTTGTAATCTTCAGATTTAGAATAAGAGCATACTACAATAGACAATTTTAAAATTTACATTAAATTAAATGTTTATTGCGTTAAACACCTGTATAAGCTATACCTATCGACCATGATTAACATCCGAAACAATCTAAGGCTGCGCCCGGCTGTGTAACAATGACAAGAATGCATCTACGATATGTTGGAACAATAACATTAGTCATAAGAAGAGTGATGGACTTCAAGGCTTCTGGTATTTGAATAGGACAGAACATGGCCGGGGCGGGTCGGATGCTACAAGCCCACAACGCGGTGGCGCCTGCAATGCAGACAATGGCAAACATTTCGCAACCCGCTATCTTGCCAGTCGACATTTCCATTCGCGATCGATACAATATGTGGTTTGAGATGAATATAAATTGAATCCTGCTCTCGCTCTGTGTTTAATAGATGTGGAAAGGGCACTTAGTTTGGTTTGTGAACAGTCTTGGGCTTTACATTTTTGTAACTGTGTGAAATATGACGTTTGTTTTATTAAAATGATAACCTAGGTATTTAGAGAAACCAAGCTAGTTATTAAGACTATCACTATTTAATGTTCAGGCCGTTGCTCTATTTCTCCTAAATGCGATAAGAAATGTAGTAGGTATCACAGTTGCTACAAAATCATAATCTATTATTTGATTAAATTTCATTTCAAATGTATTATTTATATTTATATACTTTTTTATTAATTAAATGTTGTATTAATTACCGCGTAGCATAAGTTAAGGATTGCCTTCATAAAGAGTGGCAATATTTTAGCTCAGTACGAAATGTTACATGTTTATTTAAATATACATATTTCCTTGATACTATTTTAAATATATTCAATTAGAATCTTGCCAGAGTTCTTCAGAGACCTTCGTATATAAGTGACATAACTCTAGCGTTTTAGACAGTAAATGAATGTAATATGTAAAGAAAAAATATTTTAATTTACTATAAATATTTATTACATGTAATATTTCCTATATTAGATGTACCTAAGTGCGTATAGGTATATTGTTTCTTGGAAATGCGCTGTCTTGATAAGTTGATGTCCTTAACACGAACACCTCGACAGACGGACCTCGTTGTTAAATAATCGTTGACCCCGCGTGGGAAGGATCCTCTAAAGAAATAATAGATTTCAATAATGATTACCTATGGTTATATTAAAGTGAATTGTCCAGTCATTACATAATTTACATAATAAACTTATACGAAATATAATATGACAGCATTGAATACGTATGTTTAAATTTTGGTTTATTGTAAGTAACTACTTTTCAAAACAAAAAATAAAATAAACTTAAATAAATTAAAATTCAATATTTATGTAAATACAATGTGCCAAACTTTAAGTAATTGCATTCACTTTATATCTAAATACTTTACGCAACTCAACGCACCTACAGTGATGATTTTAACAATGAAGAAATAGCTTGTAATGTCGAGGGGAATGCTTTGTAAGATAACATTTTAATTGTACTAGGATTGCGTTAAAGAGTAAACTGTCACTATAATTTAAACGGCAGTCATCAAAATTTAGATACGTAGTTCAAAGAACGTACATAGTAGGTAACATGAAACAAAAATAAAATAAACTATCTACACTTCCATGTAACATTAAACTGATAAATAGCTTTGGTTGAAATAGAAAACATTCCTTTATGCCAAATTTACTTAAGTAATCTTAAAAAGTAAATAAAAGTAACCTATAAACCTCTGCTGTTTTTATATGCTAATTTGCAAAACACTAGTCAATATCGTGCTGCTTGCGTGACTGCTTCTTCTAGATAATATTTTATTTATTTATAATTACCATATGTGTTTCCTATCTTTTGTTTTGTATATTTCCGTTACCATGTGATCCTTTGAAACAGATAAGAATACTCTTTACATTTGTATTGCACTTGAATGTTTATATTAAACTTTACGTCAACTACAATTTATTTTATTAGACTTGACATTATAACATCAATGTTCTACAATCATCTATTCTGCAACACGATAATTATTTATTTATTAAACATAAGCATTTACGAATATCATTAATTGCAATATTCAGTATTTATGAACATAATACGTAGATACATATGCCGTTCGTCAGTTTCATTGTAATCCTTGAACTTCGGTTTTATCAATACAAAGGAAACTGAGGCTTAAGATCCTCGATCAGACATTTCACGACAATGCTTGTAAGGTCATAAGCATTGTCGAATGTTCCAGCTCGATCTCAAAACATCTACAAATGTCATGGCATTAGCGTCCGCAAGGGCGTCCCCGTAGCATTCCGTTAATATTTACCTTTAAAATAATATAATTCAAAGGAGGTATTTTATAGTAAATTAGAATCTATTATTACTAAGTAGACGTAGTATTTAGACGCATTCAGCTGTTTGTTTTATTCATATGTATAAGAAACAATTTTATATTATTTTACTATCAAGAAAAACCATTTGAAAACCTTCTACGGTCAACGGAATATATTACATACTGTTACTAAAATTACTGAAAAAATCATTAATAAGAAAATCATAAATTATTTATATATATATATATATATATATATATATATATAT
>DWAN01000244.1:0-27045 GCA_018230445.1 Heliconius hewitsoni | reverse complement strand
CTTACCATCAGGTGACCCGCACGCTCGTTTGCCGTGTCTTTTCCATAAAAAAAAAGGCAGACCATTTTTCGAAATAAATATTTCATTTCCTTGAGTGGGAATCAAACTCAAAACCCTATGCGTTCACAGTATACAGCGCGTAGGAGCACAAGCGTGTAACTACACGCTTGTGCTCCTACGCCGCGATGGTCTACGTCTGGTCTCAATGAAAAATCCTATTTTAGCTGAAATACTTTTAGATTTAGATTAAGTTTGACAAATGTTCTTATATTTTATACAGCTAGAGATCTATACCTACTTGGCAATTTTCAATGTGATTATTGTAATGAAATATGAAATCTCTATTTTTTGCTGGATTTAAGCAGCACGTTTAAAATATATAAAATTAATCAGATAATTTCTACCTTGAACCGATATTAATCATCCACCCGACCCTAATTTGTTTACGAGACCTGACGTCTAATATTATAAAATCCAATTATTATGGTCTATTACACATTTTACGTGATGTAAATTTAAAATTGTATTATATGTTTGGAAATTGTTAAATAATTTAAAACGGTATTGGGGCGTTGAGTCCTGCCACTCAACACGCAATGCCTCAACCAGCAGAAAATGGGGAACGGAGTGTCTTAACACTAGGTTCCTTTTGTCTACCCTGCTTTAAACGGGATACAGCGCGAGGCTAAAAAAAATAAATTTTATGAGAAGACCAGAGAAACAAGTACGAAACATAAGCAGCTACGTTCATCGTGAATTAAAAGAAAATATAAATATATATAGAAAAACAAAGTAAGTATGTATAAATTAAATACCAAAACGTAATTATTTTGTACGACCAAACTTCTGTACTTGACTCTGCTGGAAATACAACGAGGACTTGATAAATGAATTCTGTTACCTTTTCTTGTTTAAACAATAATTAGTTACTTCGAAACTAAATCAGTGACGTATATTTTTGCTCAACGCGGAAGCACTTTCATTCCATCATAACTTTCCAAACTTATCTTAGTTAGGGACGATCAATTTTCATTTTCTCTCGATGACACAACTTCTCGAAGAGATGAATTAAAGTACTGTTAAATTGCTTTTCTATGAGTAATATTTTAGTGCTGAATACAATATCATACCTACAATTATATTTTATGCTATTAAGTCGTAATAAATATATTGAGAATACAGAAACAATATACGTTTAATTAAATTAAATCAGCTTCACGCTGTGGTCTGCACACAGACAGAGGGAACCTAGTGTTGAAACACCCCGTTCCTCACTTACCACTGAATTTTGGAGTATTTATTTCGTGTTGAGTGGCGAAACTGTAATTGGAATGAAATGGAAATATAAATTTAAATAAATATTTCATTTCCTCAGTGGGGATTGAACTCACAATTACAGTTACAGTTTGTACCCCTGCGCCACGACTGGCCTCTGTCTATATTCTTAATGCTTATATTTCAAGCATAATGAACACAGTATTCATAAATAACTCTAAAATTTGATAATTTACATTAAAGAAACTGATATTGCAGTTATTATAAATATATATTTATTAAAATCCTTTACTTTGAAGTTAGATTACAAACCTTGTGCTAATTTCGTTTATGGTAAGACAGTATTCAAATTTTCGATATAATTTAATTGACCTACTTTATTAATAAGATCTATTCAAATCTTTACCTCCGAGTCGGTTGTAAATTTTACATTTTACTCATAATTCTATTCTAAATATGAAAATCTTAAATTATAAATGTTTAACATTTAAAAGTCAAAGTCTAAGGGCAGTCGTGGTGCAGGGGCACAAAGTGTGACTTGTAAACGCGATAGGTTGTTGTTTCGTTTCCAACTCGAGGAAATGAAATATTTAACATTTTGACTTCTTCCCTGTTAAGCAAACGCAACGGCAACGCGCAGCGTCATATACACAATGCCTCCAGAATTCAGCGGAAAATGGAGAACGGAATGGTTTAACACTAGATTCCCTCTGCCTACCCTGCTGTGTGCGAGAGACAGCGAGAAACTGAAAAAAAAAACATTCATATCAAATATTATATAGGAGTATAATGTGTGATTCTATCTTCTACACTAGAACAACGCGAAACAAAAAAAATAAAAAATCAATTAACAATCATTCAAAATATATATGTATATATAAGCTATAAATAAACATCGCGTCGGTAACGTGTAACGAGGACCCGGCAGATTTGTTTTCATTTCTTCCGCTCCAGTCGTGTATTTACATATTATACAAGCCGGAAGACCTACGTAATATATTTGCAAGATGATAAACAAAACGGGATTCGGGAAGTTATATTTTACAGAATTTTTGACGGGCGCCAGTTTATCAAGGGGAGCCAAGTTCGAATCACCTCATCGCGTCCTCTGAACTAGAGCGTTTGTCAAAAATTAAAAACTCTTCTATAATAACAGATGTCAGAATAGAACTGGTTTTAAGCAACTTTGAACCATATTATCGCAAAATGTAATGTATATCTATAATTAGATCGAGTGGAGGGTAATCTATTGTAAATGATAGAATATTGATTAATGTTTTAAACATCATAAATAATAAAATTCATAATGACTTCCTCTTACTTATGTCTGAATTCATTTATTTATTCATCATTTTGCATCGTAATATACAGGTATTTTTAATTATATTCATTCAGCTCCAATCATTTTATCAATATTGTTTTAAATCTATTATTAAGTTACGAGAGAGTACTCTTTAGTTAACATATTTTTATTTTTTCTAGATAAAAGCATTAAAATCCTAAGTGTAGTTATCAACTTAATTGTCTGTATTTCATTTGAGATAAATATAAAAATAAGGTAAATTACACACACTATAAATTTGTATAATATATCACAAAATTATACATACTACAGTTAATTGGGATGAGCACAAGTATGTGTCCATGTCATGTATATAATAGGAATGGCTATTACTAATCACTTAAGAATATTATTGAACTACATTTATTGAGTTCAATAAATACAACGAATTTGCCAAAATTAATATTTACAAAAAGCCCTTGACTGGTATTAAACAACACAGTGTGTAATATGTTGATACTACCGAGTAAATTTTGATGAGGCATAAATTGCAGATTTAAACTTTAGGATCGTATCCTGTAATTATATCCTGAACAACTCTTCTTGCCAAATTTCATAATTGCTAGTTCCCTAGTAATAGCGATGCATAAACGCTCGCTTCTTCGATTTCTTTGAATTCTGATTGCGTCCACTTAAAAGCTTGTTGTGTGTATATTTTTGACCACAGCCCTTAGAGCACATAAAAATGTGCTCTAAGGGCTGTGGTCAAAAATATATAAGGTAAATGTGGAGCTCTTATAGGATCACTCGTTATCCGTCTGTCAGCCTGTCATGAACATTTATCTCAAGACCGTTATTAAAAGATAAGGTCATTAGGATTGATTGATTGCAAATTGTATTATAACCAAAACCTATAGGGTACTTCTCGTAGACCTACAGTTATATTTGAATTTATGAAATGAGAACTTATAATGCAAAAAAAAACAAAATTTAAAGGTATTTCATATTAAAAAAATTACGACTTTATATTAGTAGTTCATTAAATACAAAATGAGTGCATATATCCGCAAACGTAAGTTTGTCAACTTTCTACTTCTCTTTAACCTACAATCCTGAAATTGGCCTGATAGTACTAATCTCAGGAACTACTGGTTTAAAATTTACTTCTCGTTTTAAATGGTCGATGAAGGTAATAAAACCATACTTATCGGCAATCCCCTTATTAGGATATAATAAATACAATTTCAAACTCTTGAGCTTGAGCTATAACCTAAGTGTAGATATTTTCTAGACTCAAGTTATAAGTCCTATACTCGCCTTCACCCTCGTCTTCAATTTATAGTACAGTGTAGTTATAGAAAGTAATAGAGATACTTTTAATTATTGGTAAATATAATTAACAATACGCTTCGTATTTATAGCTGAAAAAATCAAAGATTTCTAATCTTATATGGTAAAAAATATAATTCGCAGCTAATACTGTAGTCTAATCTGTAGTAATAAGGCTGTATGAATAAGGCGTTGATTCGACGACGTTATTGTTTATTATATTTCTTTTGCTGTGAGTAAAATGTTTATCACTATTCAATTTTATCTTTACAAATATTTTTATTTACTTTACAGTTAACATAACAGTACCATCTACAAAATTATAAACACAAAATGAACTGTTTTTAAATCAATCAAATATTAATATTTTAGACAAAGTCGTACCGTAAAGTCAATATAATGGTATATTGTTTGCGAAAGCAGTGAAAAGAGAGGCCGAACATCTATCATGCTCAAAGACCACACTAGATAGATTGATCGGCGGCGCCGGACACGCCGGACGCGCGACATAGATATACCAGAGGCGAGGAAATACTGAGACAAAAATGGTTAGACAATACAAATGCGCTGTCGATATCGTGACAGAAGGATTGATGGTTCCCGTCCGTCGTCCGCCCTTATCTCACCTCACCTTTGGAAATATCTACAAAAATATGTACTGAGGCTCTAATTTACTTTCACTTTTAACTGTGAAAATTATTACTGCAACTTAGTACAGTTATATATAGATATTGTTGTATTATAATCAAATCATACAAATTCTTTACATAAACTGTAGCCTTCGTATTATTCTGATTTATATGCTACATTACTGTAAAGTTTCATCCAAATCCATTTAGTAGTTTTTATGTGAACGTGGAACAAACATTCATCCTCACAATTGTAATTTAAATACATTTGAATGTTTATTAATATAATTTAATGAGTGCTCTGTAGCAATTCCGATAGAAATTATAAAGACTAAAACGAGTCCTTTACTCAATATCAGTCCAGTACGTCCTCTAGTGAATAACAACAACTATATATTTTTATTTCTCCCAAATATATCTATATCACTTAAAAGTTCTCTTGTTTATAAGTAGGGAACATAGTAAGATCATGTCAATCCGATGTATTAAGTCGTTAGTTTACAATGCACAAGGGAATTTTCAAACAAAGATAGATTAGAAAGCACAACATGAAGACGCAAAGATGAAAAGGAGATCGGCCTCGCCTCGTCGAGAGCAGATGTAATCGGATTTCAGTATCTATGTATGATTTATATGGGCTTTTCTTAACAATACAATATTTTTACTGTGTTATTGTATTCGTGTACAGTTGCTATACTTGCTTTTTCTAAACTCGACAAGCTTGTATTTCAGTATATTATTATTATTTTTAGGCCGAGGGAACCTAGTGTTAAGACACTTCGTTTACTATTATCCGACAAATTCTGTATACATTGCTTGTTGAGTGGCGGAACTTAACGCCACACTTTACCTCGACAATAGAGCGAGGAAAATGGAAATATTAAATTTATTTCCTCGAGTAGGAGTGGAACCCATAACCTGTTGCGTTTACAGGCGCATTTTGTCCCCCTGTGCCCGACCTCTGTAAAATAGACTTGTTGTGGTTTCGATCCCCACTCGAGGTAATGAAATATTTATTTACATTTAAATGTTCATTTCTTCGCTCTGGTCGAGGCAAAGCACGGCGTTGAGTTCCGCCCCTCAACACACGATGCTTCCAGAACTCGGCAGAAAGTGTCGAACAGAGTGTCTTAACTCTAGGTTCCTTTTGTCTAACCTGCTATATGCGGGATACAACTTTAAGCTGATTTATATATTTTTAATTAGCAACCCTAATAAAATGTGTTTGTTATAGAATTTGCGATGTCTGAAGGACATGGCACCGGTACATATCCTGCTCGCTCTCCCATTTCCAGCTCTACAACGGGCCATTCTAGCTCCAGCCACAGGTATGTCTCTTTTATCTCTAAAATAGATATTTTTAAAATTATATTATGTATATATAGAACTTTACTAGTATTTTTTATTTAAACTCGCAGAATTATCATTTTTAATCCGAGGAAAGTGAAAGAGAATGAAAGAACAAGGCACGAGGAACTTTCGGTTATAACTTCAGATTTTAAGACTATTAAACCAATAAGTTTCATTACAATCTCAATTTAGGTCACTTGAAAATATAATAAATCGATCCTAGTTTAGTGAAAAATATTAGAGCATGCTCATTCATTCATCAATATTATGACGAAAACTAGAATACAAAACTCAATTTCTAAGAAACTATATTATAATTTTAAAATAAATATTTTTATCACTTTCAAATTCGTTTTATACTTAAACGAATAGTCTCTATTATTTTAAAATCCAATTGAATCCTCCAAATAATAGTTTTGGCAGAACGTGTCAATGCAACTTTAAAACCTTTTAGCAAAGTTCAAAAGGCTATGTAAAAGCTTAAAATTTAGCAGTGACTCGAGCAATAAAGCCACCAAATGTGCACCTAAAAGCCCATAAATTTAATAAAGACATTTCTTACGATAAAAGAGTGCTTATCGGGACTCTAAAAAAACCTTTATTAATGCACTTACATTCTAAAATTTCCTTTGAGCTTTGGAGCCCTCCGAAATTAATCTTAGTTCTCATCAAAAGGATCGTGAATGTTCCGCATTCCGACCGAACCCATTGAATAGGAACCCGCAAGAACCACTCGGTGAGACAAAATTTGATGTGTCAAGTGGAACAAAACAGCCAGTGTGGTCTTTAATTAAATGCAAATAGAAAGCCTTCCAATACATACTTATAAACTTCTTCAAATACGTAGGCCGTAGGGTTTCTAATTATTCGTATATAAGTAGAAATTAATTATAAGTATCACTGAACCATAACTGTACCCGTCGCAATAAATCGTCGAAAATAACAAAAAAATCAGGAGTGTTTGCCTAATCTATATAAAAAAAATACATAAATATTATGAAATAACCTAAGATATTGAACAAAAATATACACGCACTCTGATTTTAGAGAAAAATTTTGTCTGAATCTAGTATTTATTAATTTTGTACGTTATAATTTTCATACATTGAAAAGGACTACTAGAGGCTAATAAAAAATTGACGTTCCTCCCCTCCGGCTGTGTGCTGCAGAAATGCTGTGACGCTCTACATTAATTTAAACTTATTCGTGAGAAAATACTTTAAACTTAGCAACGAGAGTGTTCTTTCATTTACATTTTTAATTTTGATCTAGTTACAAAAGGAGAGCCAATTAGCACTTTATCTAATTAAATATCTATCTATAAGGTTTTCAGTTCTGTGTAATTTTACTCTGTATTCTCATGTTTTGAGTTGTTGTAACCGAAACAGCTATTATCAAAGTCTTTTGTAATAATAAAACAATTTTTCGCAACTATACATATATTGTCAAAGATTTTTATAATTATCGAATGATTTTTTTTCACTTTCACGCTGTTTCTCGCATAGCAGAATAGGTTTAAGTAATTTATTGTTAAGACGCTTGGTTCTCAAGTTTATACGCGTTTTCATAGGTGTCATATATCTGAACTCGAGACCGCGATCTGTCCCACCCAAGCGGGTAAATAAAAATAATGTAGACAACCATCCCCCTGGATTACTGGGACGCTCTGCTCCCTACTTTCTGTCGAATACTGTGGAATACGGAAGTCATCGCCGCGCTTTACCTCGACACCAGAGCGATGAAATGAAAATATAAATTTAAATAAATATTTCATCTCTTCGAGTGGGAATCGAACCCACAACCAGTCGATTTTACAGTTACCCTTTGTGCCTCTGCACCACGACTGCCCTTGAACTATAAGATTATAAATTTATTAATCTGCATTACTTTCTTGTTCTAATATAATTATCATGAACATCTCTATCTACAATAAAACTAAAGCCAATTCAAAATAGTTATTTTGTAGGATTTTTATCATTTAGCCGTTTCCAAAAACCAAGTACAAACAAATTGGCGAACAATTAAAAAACCCTGTTTTGGGTTCTATCATGTTGATAAATACTTAAAATAATAGTTTTTCTCATATTTCACACATGCACAGACAGCGATCAGTTACAATTTTATTATATGTATATATTTACTAAATAAAGCAAAAAATATTAAAAATATGGCTCCTCTTAGCCAATTGTCACATTTACAAAGGGAATTATAGGACATTAAAAAGATAAAATACCGACAGCTTTTATAAAACAGATTTGTTATGAAGTGAAATAAATCTGTATCGGCAATAATCTAATCTCGGTTATTTATTCTCGTTTGCTGAGTTGATATTTGAGAATCCTGTTTCTGTCGCAATACTAATGTAATGCTAAATCTTAAACAGATGGTATTTCATATATTTAACATAAAAGTAACAATAACATATTAATTTGAGGTCAGTCGTGAAGCAATGGCACAAGTGTGTTACTGTAAATGTGACGGGTCGTGAGTTCGATCCCCTTTCGAGGAAATTAAATATTTGATATTTTAATTTCCACACTCTGATAACGTGCTAATGTGCGACGTTGAGTTCCGCCGCTCAAAATGTAACGCCTCAACAATCCGGCAGAAAGTGGGGTACAGATGACTCTTAACGGGAATGAAATGCCTTGTGTGGGATGCCTACCCTGCCTTGTGTGGGATACGGCATAAAGCTAAAAATAAAAATAAAAAAATATATATTAATAATATATTTTTTATTAGGGTTTATTAACAACTAGTTTTTGTTTCTAAATTGAAACAGCAATTCTTTATTAAAAAATAAATTATTCTAGCACTAACACAGTGGACGCTGTTTACTCAGGCTGCGCGAGTCTATCGGGAAAACATCGACATGCTGAAACAAGCTTGTTTCTTCTGTTGAGGCATCCCTCAAGGGTGATTCCAAGCCATTAAAAACCAATAATTAACCGCATACAAAATATATATACAAAAACTCATTTATCGTGCGGCCAGTCTTCCAAAAAACTCCCCTCATAGCCGCGCCCAGTATCAGCACATTATGCTGTAGCATTTCGTGCGATTGCCTACAGACATCTGAAAAGCAAAGCAAATTGGTCTCAAAGTAACTGGGGACCATCAGCAGAGCTAGATAGTACTTCATGCCAAGACACTGATTGGCTCTATATAGGGCCCAGGTCCTGCCTCGTATGGAGTACTGTTCTGGGCTGGTGCACCCCAGTATCCGTTTGACCCATTGGATAGCATACAACGTAGAGCCATGGTAGCATCGTAGAACCGTGAAAGGCAAAGTGTCAAGCCTTTTACAGACCTTTGCGTAGGGACGTCTGGTCGCTGTGCGTTCTCTATCACATTTATCATAGGGAGTGTTCTGGGGACCTGTTACCTGTCGTCGAATTTTCTAACCACACTTAAGACCATCCTCTTAACACCATCTGAATACGTGCCACTGCACTCTGTGCACGCGCCACGCAGCTGTTGTATGGCCTACCTGCGGCAGAGTTTCGGTACGACCTGGATACCTTCAAAAAGCGCGTCTATCTCCACCTTAAAGTTAAACCTCCACTTAAAAAAGACACCTTATATCCTATAATGATTTCAAAAAATTACATAAGAATGTAGAATTTCTTTACGTTCTCTTTTGTACTATGTATAATTCCATTATAAAATATCCTCTTATTTGAGATAAAAGTTGGAATTTTTACGTACACATGCAAGTAGATAGGACTTCACTTTAAGACCGCCGAGGCCCACATTTGCTTTGCTAGTTACTAAATTGTGTAATGATCTGGCCCTATAATGCCAGCTTAAATATATTTTTAAAAAATGTTGAATGTTCGCAGGCGCGAACATTCTCGACATTATTTAATAAAATTAAATACACTAATTCTCATTTGTTACTATATTATAATAAAGCATGGTTCCTTATTTTAAATTCTTAAAAAGTGCAAGTAACCTAAATCAGATTCACGCTGTATCCTACACTCAGCAGGGTAGGCAGAGGTACCTAGTGTTAAGAGACACTCCGTTTCCCACTTTCCGCTGAATTTTGGAGGCATTGCGTGTTAAGTGTCGGAACTCAACACCCCGGATTGCCGGGACAGCAGAGCAAAGCAATAGAAATATAAATTTACGTAAATATATCAATTCCTCGAGTGGGGATCGAATCGATACTTAGACGCATTTACAGTCACATTTTGTGTCACTGACTTGATACTATTAAAGTAAAAAGTTTTGTTTTCACTGTTTTAATCACTTATTTTAAAATAATTTGTATCAAATAATGAACAGCGGTGAATTTTGAAATTCATCCGAGCAACTTCACCTTAGGCAGCGATTCTCTCTAGTGACGTCACAATTTTATGTAATTAACGTACGTAGCTCGTGCCAGGTATGCTTACACTGTACACCGACCTCATAGCAGATATTTTACAATTTAAAATTAATAATATTATTATTAATAATACCAATCGCAATAATAATTAACTGCACGCTTTGTACCGTTCGTAGCAAGGTAGGCAGAGGGAATCTAGCTTACCGTCCCCTATTTTCCATCGAATTCTAGATTCAATGAAGATATTAAATATTTCATTTTCTCTAGTGGTGGTCGAGCACACAACCTATCACTTTAACACTCACATTTTGTGCCACGACTTGCCTCAAAAAATATATGAAAAGTGTAATAAATGGTTTGAATGAAACAAGGTTTAAACAATTCATTATTCAACTATGTACACCGTTTTAGTATAAAATATAGTATAGTATAATATATTTTCAATCACATTTGTGAAAATAGCACCTAACAATTTTATAACATTAAACTATCCATTTTCAAGTCCCCAAAGTATTTCATACAATTAATTTAGTTTAATAAATACAGCATATCTCTGTTTTTAGAACTGAAAAGTAACAAAAGCTAGAGATATTTATGGACAATTGTCAATAACTAAATATTTATATAGTTCTATTCGTTTTAACGTGCGATTATACATTAAGCTTAACGTTTTCTATTTTGTAAATAAATAAAATTTTGGTTTTCTCATCCTACATTCTTCTTGATTCTTATTGTTTATTGAAAAAAAAATCTTTAATATGACAGAGTAAAAAAAATACTATTTTTGAGCAATTCCTAAATATTATGGGGCATGTAGAGAGAACATAATAATATTTCTAAACTAAAATCCGCTTAGAGACTTAGCGTACTAGGAGATCTTAACCAGCGTGTCCCGTCAAATATAACTTGATAGCATTAATAATACTGTATAAGCCTATCACTAATTTAATATATTCGAGTAGTATGCAGTGTACGAGCACTGGACGTACTCCTGCGCTCTACACTGGCCGCCGCGCGTCGAGACATGGAAATGCTCTACTGAATCTATTTACCGCCTAAACCCCTTATCTACTTTTTGCTCAGCAAAAAACTGAAATGCAATTTTGAAATTAGCTACGTTGAAAATTTTAGAGAATGCATTCGCTTTTGTTGAATAAGGGATATGTATCCAAAAAATCAACGGCTTTTCGGAGTTCTTTCACATGTGAATAAAAGAGGAGCTTGGAAATTCTAAATTTAAGAATAGCTACTTGCAATAAGTATCGCACTAATAAAAAAATATATTATTCTTATAGTTAGCACCAAGGCAAAAACCCGGCGTTGAGTTCCGCAAAGTAAAGCAAAGCTTGAAAAAATTCGAAGGAAAGTGGGGAACGAAGTATTTTAACACGATGTTCTCTCTGTATACCTAGCTGTATGCGAGATACAACATGAAACTTATTTAATTAAATTTATAAAGTTCTAACAAGTAGATTTATTATTTTAAGATCGTGGCGTATTAATATCTTTTATATAATTTTTATTTGTAGTAACCAGTCTACATTAATTGCAAGCTTATTATCTATTTATGTTGCCTTACTATCTGCTTGTCTATCTACGATACTTAATTACATTTTTGTTACCTTTTAATACAAAATTGTAAACAACTCATATATTTTATCTTTATAGTTGTGAGTAAACACATTAAGGGATACACACAAAATAATTAATAAGCTTTTCATATCGTGCATGGGCCTGGACTGAAACACCAAAGGTTATTAATACCTTATAGGGTAGAGCCCTGTGCGGTCACAATTTTGCCTGCTCACGATTCGAGACGACCCTCGCCCATCGTGTTAGCTTTCAAATTGAACCTAAATAATGCATGATCTAACCTTAAAATCTCATTTTATGTTATTACTTTTACTAGATGAAGTTATTTGAGCGGTATTGGTTTGCTATCTAAATGCAAATATCGCTTTGACCGTAGAAGTGAGACAGAACAGCGTCGGACGTTTGTTGTAAATAATACCTTAAAAGATCGCGATTTAATACTTCTCTGGGGATCTGTTAGATAAATAATATTTTTCATATTTTTTTCGCTGTAGCTTTATAATTGTTGTAAATATTTACATTTCTTATTTACATCATAGTTTTATAAAATAAAATTGCTAGTAATTTGACTTCTAGTGGTCGTTAATAAATGTGAGTGACATTTTGTAAATTGATTTTAAACTCAAGACAGAAATCTTGTACTTAACATACACTAATGTCCATGTAATATAACTACTATATTTGTGGCCAGTTGTGGCACAGGCAACAAATGTATGATTGGTTGTGGGTTCGATCCCACTCGCGGAAATAAAATATTTACTTAAATTTATATTTTCATTTCTTGACTCTAATGTGGAGGCGCCAGATTCGGCGAAAAATGAGAATGTCTTAACACAAGGTTCCCTCTGCTTACCCTGTTGTGTGCGGGAGACAGCATGAAGCGGATTTTACTACATAGACGGGAGCGGGGATCGTTTTGACAACTCTCATTGAGCCACATGGTTGTGTCTTCAATTCCACACGAGAGAAAAAAATGTTTTAAGTTATATAGTTTTATTATTTGGTTCTGGTTAGTTTTTTAATATTAATGACAGATAATAAAAACACTCAATCTATGGTATTTTACTTACACAGATCACAATGTTTTGACACATTCAATGAATTTATTCATTGAATTCAGTGACTTCGAGTGCATCATGGCGCGGAGGGACATCGACTCGCTATAAACGCGACGTTTATTGACGATATGTTTTCATTCTTTTACATGAGACCGTCGTGGCGCGGGAGCACAAGTGTGTGATTGTAAACGGAACATTTGTGGTTTCGATTCTCGGGGAAATTAAATGTTTTACCCCCGCTTCGGTAACCATGCAAAACGCGGCGTTAAGTTCCGTCATGTCATGAAGTCAATAGGAAAATGGAATACACAGTATTAACATAAAACAACATAACACAACAACATAACTAAAAATAATTAAATTTTTATAAGTTAACTATTAATTGGGAAACAGCTGCATACCATAAAACCGTAATATCCAAAGTGAAAGTTGTGTAATAATAAAACAACGATAACAAATTAGTTGAGTCACTACGTTCATTAGTCGAACTTCAAAACAAGAGTAGATAATAAAATTACCCCTTTATAATGTGTTAAGTGGAAACGAATCGTATACCATCATCAATCATAATTGCCCCCTTTCGTCTCACCTAATCCTCACATGGAATACTACTCAAATATTGTTTGTTCGTGTACTCCAGAACTAATTAAATTCAAAGGTTAAATAGAGGTGCCTCTCACTAGAATGAGATCCTTTATTTGCTTAAAAGTTTGATTGGGCTTTTGTGAAGCATATTTTATATTAGATAACGTTAAACTTAGTTAGTTAGTTTCAGGCAGCTCAGTCCTGCCTAAATTAGGTGACTATTGCTAAGCTAAGTCGCAAGCATGCATTGTTACATACATGTATGTTTTTATTCATATTTAAACAAAAAATAAATTTATTTCTAATTTATTAAGATTGAACCTAATGCAAAAATTTTCAACGTACTCATTTCCCACATCCCCATTTTCTGCTTTCTCCGTTTTCCGCCCAACTAGATAAATTGCGTGTTGAGTGGTGGAACTCAACGCCGCGCCGCCCGTAATCATCGCGCTTATAGCCAAACGCTATTCCGTTGAGCCACTATGACTAAATAACTACAACATTTTAGTACTCTAAGCCTGCTTATGTAGTTTTCCGAAATAACATTTACTCGAGTTTTCCGAGTAAAAAAGTATGAAAGAACACAGACACCGATAACACATATCCGAAGAGTCCATTTCTATTCCATCAACTTGTCGGTCACTAAAAGAGGAAAAAATAAAACGCTAACTGACCACATGTCGAGTCCCTCCACTCTTCCCTCTCGGCCCTCTCCCTCCAAAGTGAGTGACGTCTCAGCCGCAAAGAAGCTCCATTAACCAACATCTTTAAGGGGCTCAACGAAGAAGCGAACGCGTAATAAATAAAGCTCTTGAGACAGATAAATTATCTTTGACTTGTGCACAACCACTCCTGACAAATTATACAAATAATTTGTCAATGTTACTAAAATATTGTTTGAAAATGAAAAAAATACAAGACAAATATTTTGAATAATAATTGCTTTTAGAAGAAATTATGATTGAAAAAAAATACAACCGCTGTACCCCGCATATAGCTGAGTAGGCACCTAGTGTTAAGACACTCCGTTTTCCACTTTCCCCCGAATTTTATGATGCTGGGCTCTTTGCCTTGATGTCAGAGTGAAAAAATGAAACATTCATAAATAATAATTCATTCCCCAGAGCGAGGATCGAACCCACAAGCATCGCGTTACAGACCCACCCTTGTGTCCCGATAACCTGAACGAATTATGATTGAGCTCATAGAAAATATATTATAATTTCACTGTAAACTGGACGCCAAAATTGAGGTAGGACATCGGAAAGAGCAGGGGCTGATGTTGTTAAACTTTTAATTGCTTTTATCGTGGGCTTTAGCTTTAAAAGCCTGAAAATGCGTGTGACTATGTACAGTTATCGAATTAAATCTTTTAACGGAAAACGGTTTAATGGCGACACTCCATTAAGTCTTGCGGTTGAATTGGTCACATGGCCCCTTTAGTGCAAATTACGTTACACACACTGTTATGTAATTTATTAATAAATTTAAGAGAGATAATATTTTTAAAACATTAAATTTTATAGTTATCATTTTAAAAAAGGGACTATTATATCTTTAAATAATTCTGTTTAAAGTAGCCATAGGATTACATACTATTCTACTTTATGTCCACCATAACCTTAAAAAAAGAATAATCAAACCCTGATTGCAATCAATAAACAACAACAGTTCCCCTATTGAGAAATCAGTTAACAACTCCCAACGAGAACAAAATGGCTGCACCCGTTGACAAAGTGACCGTTAGTCGTTTATAGATTTATCAACGAATATCGTCCATGCATATACATACAATATAGTTAAAATGGTTTGGTTTGAATCGTGAACAATATGTCATAATAGCGACGCGGGGCTATGCTCGGGTTGCATCAGTCGTCCTGCCATTGTCCCATACTATCCAATTAACATGGAACATGTCAAGCACATTGATGTGGAGTGATGTTTCGCTGTGTCACTAATTATCAGCCTTTTGTTACGCAAATATTGTATGACCATACGTTTGTTTGTTTACGGTGTTGCTAACTTGGCAAGGAGATATACAGTATCTTAATTATATATAATTTATTATTTGATGAAGCGACGTTCAGTTGGATTTATAATGACTGAAGATTTCAGAGGAATGTGAGTAACGGAAGCGTCTTAATACTAGGTTCGCGCTGCGTACTCTTTTGTGTGCGGGATACGGCTGCGTAAAGCATCACAAAAACAAAAAAAAGTACTTAAAATATTTCAAGAATCCACAATATATTATAACGAATACAATCAATCTTAATTCTCACATCCGAACACCAATAACAATGACAAAATAACTTTCTCACTAAACACAGAATGTGAGAAAGTCTTAAACAATCTAAGAATATAATTAAATAGGTAAATAGCAAATAAATTCGCCCTCTAATGACCTAGAACAAATCATGCTTCTATAAGCAATCCTCTTACAGTAAGCTCCCCACATAAGCCGAGCAATGGAGATATGATAGAGGTTATTAATTAGATGTCGTTACGTCTTATGCCATTTCATTGTGTGAACGCGGAAAAACCATTGCCCTGAGTGAACTTCTCTGACGACGCACAGACCTTCCCCCTCGACATGTGCCGCTCGTGAATCGATTACCATTAAATCCAAGTACGTATATCATATCTAAATTTTCGTTCGTTCTATTATTATCATTTCGTACTGTGAGCTGTGTTGTTTTAGTTTCTTGTTCGGTTTTTGTATGTATGTTTCGAAAATTCATTAAAGTTTCGTACTTATGAATGTGTCGTAGTGACGTATTTAGAGGTTAAATAACATATTTTTTTTTCAAGTGAGCTATATAAATCACTATAAAACAATAAATATATACGTATGTAACTAAAATCAACTTAAAACATATGGTAAAGGTATAAAAACGCATTTTCCAAAACAATCTTAACGAGCCACTTTAGCAATTTTACATTTTATATAATACGGAATAAAGTCAGCTATAAATTGGTGCATAATATCATTTTGTTGAAAGTGTAGTTCGCTCACAGGAACCCTTATTGATATTGAAACCCATAACATTAAGTAAATATCGTTTACCCAGTTCCAGGAGTTTCATATTCTTTAGGAAATGATACTTGCGCATACTGTATTAGGATAAGAAATATAATATAAAGAAAACTATAGTAAAAAACCGGTTAAGGGCGAGTCGGACTTGTTCACAGAGGCTTCCGTACCAATTTCAGGATTGAAATTATAAAAGTTGACAGTAGCACAATCAATGCATAAATGCTCGTATTTTTTGATTTCATTAACTTAAAACTATGTTTTTTTCTGTTTTTCAAAGTGGCCACAGATCGGAATATAAAATAATTATTCAGCTTGTTAACTCTACGCAATCTTGAGATAAACGGTATTGACAGACAGACAGTCAGACGAACAACCAAGTGATGCTATAAGGATTCCGTTTTTACATTTTGAGATACGGAACAAAAAGACTAAAACGTAATCCTGATTTATCAAATATATGACTTTCTATACTTTAATATTATCTTATACCTGCATAGCTAGATCGATAGCATCGTATTAATTTCTCGGGTAAATCGCCACCGCGTCAACGGTTGTACACAAAACTAATTACACAGTTCCGCTAAATTTACTTGCCAATTACCAGCACAGCATAGCTGACAGCAAACGGTGGGTGCAACTACGTATTGCTCGGTGGCGGCGAATTGAATTTTATTTTAAAGCCCGTGGTACCGGAGCGGAGTGTTGCCGCCATTTTATGCGTAATTTGATATTCGGATGACAAATTACTCGACGAAGCACCCTGTATACAGAGTGCGCCTGTAATTGTGGACTGACGTGGTTTTGCCACTTAGATCGCTGCTTTATCTAATGCCGATATTATATAGTAGATGCTTGTGTTATTTATATTATATTTTTTTAAGGAGGCCAGTCGTCGCGCAGGGTCAAGCGTGTGACTGCAAAAGTGACAGGTTGTGGATTTGATTCCCACTCGAGGAAATTAAATATTTTATATTATTATATCGCTCTTGTGTCGACGCGGTGACGTTCCGCCACTCAATGCCTCTGGAGTCAGTACAAAGTGGGGAACGGATTAAAGATTGTCTTAACAATTAATTCCCTCGCTCTACTCTGCTACATGCGGAACACAAGCTGATTTTTTGATTCTATAATGAAACGCTGTACTCTATATGTTATGT
Organism: Heliconius hewitsoni; assembly: GCA_018230445.1. Lineage (NCBI taxonomy): Eukaryota > Metazoa > Arthropoda > Insecta > Lepidoptera > Nymphalidae > Heliconius > Heliconius hewitsoni. The sequence continues at coordinate 9,420 of DWAN01000244.1, read as the reverse complement.
ACGAACAAGAGCTACGTACGTCTATTTAAGATAGGAAAATAGATCTATCTTATTTAACTAACTTTAGATATGTTACACAGTTGACTTATAAATATGAAAGAGTTCGATTTTTTCACCTATTTATTACATATTACTTAATGAAAGAAAACCTATACAATTAAAAATTATACCAATTTTCTATAAATAAAAAAAAACATAGCCTATAAGTTGACGATAAACAAGCAAAATAAGGATGGCCATTAAAATGAGAGAGCTCTAATTTCTTAAACAAAACTTCGCTACAATGACTCGTTATCCTGTCTTCAAGCGGTAATTGGACGGACGTAATTACTGTTTGCTTGTAAAGCCATCATCTTATCATCTCGGAAAGGGTATTAGCGAAAAACATGAACTAAAAACGGAATATAAACTGAGTACCTACCAACGAGCCGTCTTGTGGGACAAGACAGGGACCCAGTGGGAAGGTTATTAATATCTTTAAACTCAGAAATAACGAACGCCTCTCAAAGGGTAGACGTCAAAACAAGGCAATTACGAGATGAGGTAATTTGGGTTGCTGTATAATCTGTAAATATTCAGCGCCATTTTCACGGAAATACAGCATGGGTGCTATTCCATATTCGCATACATCTTATACTAATTAGCCGAGATGATGATATAATTCTGTTTAAGAATTTCAACATCGTAAGTATGACGTAAACGACCTAATTATTAATACAGAATTTTCTTAATTGGAGTAGCGTTCTTCATCGTTGTAATAACATGAGTCTAGCTGTTTTGCATGACTAAAAATAGATGCTTTTTGTATTTCTTAATATATAATTTTAATTTATTATATTAAGATTAATGGCCAGTTTCTCCACTGGCTGATAAAGTCTCAGACAGTCTTATCTGCCAGACAAGTATATATATTTTTTGATTTCACAGGTCTCGAATGGCAATATTTAGCAGATACACATTTGACATATGCATTTAATTTCAAAACAATTGTTTGTAATTTGAAAATGTTACAAATCGTATGAATTTATTTGAATATTGTTAATTATTATTATCGTTCATTAATGAGAAAATTATTTTTGAAAATATAAGAAACAATTGTTTTATATTTTCATTCCCTATATGTGAAATAGCATTAATTATTAGGTACATTTTCTGAAACTTTATTCGTAACTGGTGAAACTGGCCCTAAAACTCAATAAAATATTATTTAAAATGTCATTTCTTTCATATAATAAATTTAAACTATCAACATTTTCATAGCTGTACATTAAATTATTTTGTTAAATTGAAAATGTAGGCAAAGGTACTCTCCGCTCACTTTTTTTTTCATTTCAAATCATTTCTATAAAAAATAGCGCAAAGAACTCGCACATTTACGAAGACTAAAGGAACAATTTCGTTAGGTGCCCGTTTAAAAATTTGCTGACTTCAAAGAGAATTTTAACAACGCCTTTTCCCTCTTTGTTGACTTTTAAAAAAGTATTTAAAACAAAAAATATTTCCACAGCCTTTGCCTTAGTTGAAATTATTTTAACGAAGTATCTTTATTCGCTGAAAATTTCTTTCTAATTACACTACAAAATTATTTTAGAGTTGATTCGATTTTATAAAATATAAACTTAAAGATTTTCATACAGATTTTTTATTTTCTTATACTTAGTAACATCAGAACTATCAATAAATGTTTACAATTTCGTGTTTGGTTTTCAGGTTGTAGATGTACATGGGCAAAAGTTTCCCTTATTATCCGTTGGTCCTTCGCCTTGTTTGTCCTTTTCATGTTTGTAATAAAATTTCGGAAAACATATCTTATTGACTGTAAGTAAGTGATGTAATTAATGAGCGAAGCAAGTCTACTAGTAAAATTATGCATAAAATAAAAAAAAACAAAAATTCCATAGGTAATGAATGATATATGAAATTCCTATTATTCAATAGCAATTTCATAAATAAACATTACTTAACTATCTATATAGTTAAGTAATGTTTATTTATTTATTTATTTATTTAGGCTCTGAGTCCACTTAAAAAAGGATACTATGTCGAATGTATTTTTTGGTGCAAATATTTTTGACTTGCTGTATTTGTGGAGTAAAAAGTTTAAATTGCTACCGACCCAGTTCGAGTGCCCATTGAGCAAATTCGCCGATTGCCATTATCCAAATTTCTCTAAACTTATGTTACGTATGTAGGTACTCCGTACATCTAAGTCATATGTAGAATATATTGTTAATATATAAGACATCATGTTAAAAACAAATCTTGTATCATTGCTTACTTGTATTTTAGTTTTTCATATAATATAGAGCAAAATAAAGCAGTCACTTTCAAAGTCTTACGTATGATTTTGAAAGTGACTGCTTTATTTTGCTCTAGGTATATTATATGTACTCATAATTAATTTTGTGTACACAAAAGCATATTTAAAATGTAATTTTTTGTCCGTCGTGGTGCAGAGGCATAAGCCAAAGCCAAAAGCCCAGCGTTGAGTTCCACCACTCAACACACAACGCCTCAAAAAAATTGACGGAAAGCGAGGAACGGAGTGTCTTAACACTAAATATCATTTATTTATCCTGCTATATGCGGGATATAGCTTGAAGGTGATTTATTTACTTATTTATTCAAATAGTTTCAAAGATCCACATTTATGATCTATACGTATATATATTTAAGATATGAAATATCTATTTCTATGTGACGAGTCACTGAGCAATATCCTTCCAACGTTTACAGTTCACATCACTAGTGGTAGTGTTGGCATAACGAAGACGCCTGTGCATCGGCAATAGCAAACTATAAGGATTACATATTGCTTTGTTGTCTTGTGTTGTATTGGTTTAATCAAGTGAAACATTCACCAATCACTTTGCTCATACAATAGCTACTATTAATTATTATATATAGCTAATTCAAGTGAAAATATATTTAGATATTAAAAGCTATGATGTACTTATAATAAACCATGTGAATTTTTAATTGCTTTTAGCTTTACGCTGTATTCCGCACATACGGGGTAGGCAGAGGGAATCTAGAACCGTAGTGTAAAAACACTCTATTCCCATGGAATCGCTTCCGCTCCACGGTTTGAGGAATTATAGGGGTATTGCCTATTGAGTGGCGAAACTCAACACCGCACTTTGCCACGTTACCACGCAAAGATGAAAATATTAAATACCACCACGGCGACCTATTTATGAAAAAAATATATATAATTTGTTAAACTATCATAGAAGTTGTTAAATATTTACATGTACAAAAAGAAAAATATTGAAAGAACTAAAGAAAGTAGTATACCGATGTCATAAAATTTGGCACTCAATCCTTCTTCTTAGATTAACTTAGAAGGAGTGCTTTAAGATTTCGACTTGTTACATAGATATTGGTTGTAGGAAACTTCTTAAAAAATAGCAAGCCTTATACTTATGTAGTTTAATCTTTAATTCATACAATACTTGCAATGGATTACATATATTATATTACATTTAAAATATAATTAGTTTTTGTAAAGACGCGTAAAAAACACATTCATTTTCTTAGCAAATATAAAACTTATTTATTCCTTCAATTAGGTATCGAACTCGCAACTATCGCGTAATCAGACGTTTTTAATGTACCACGATGACCACATTTAAATCTGGGAACCTAGTATTTGAGTGTTAGACACTCTGTTACCATAAAGACACTTCCATTTTCCAAAGTTTTAATTTGTTTGTAAATATTATTAGTAGTAGTAGTAGGTAGATATCCAATATAGGTGATCAATAACCACATACGGCTGGAGCGAGGGGCTGGGTGTAATGAGACCGGCTGTAGAAGCGTTAGCGCGTGGCGCCAAGTGAGCCGTGTCAATTTCGTCAGCCCAAATATGCCCACCAATATATCCGAAAATGTGTATTTTATATATCGAAGCGTCAATTTTAACGCCACGGTATAACACTTTGCTGGAAAGAGAACGTCTTGTGCTACCAAATGCCAGATTATGGGTCCCATGTGTGAATATTTATGAACGGAAAAGAAGGAGGAGAGGAGAAGAACTTACTTCTCTCAATCGCTAGTATATTAATTGAAAATTTTCATAGATAGAAAAGAAAATAAAAATACAAATGTAATACTTGCTACAGTTATTGGGAAAGGTACGGCCGTCTCGTTACTAGTGCAGCCTATCGTACAGTATAGCGGATGTGAACTATAAGGACCTACATAGATGTTAATACTATAATCCTCCAAGATCGGCATGCTACAGACTCAAAACTGAAATGACCTAACTAAATATAAATAAGAATAGATTTGTAAATACTTACTTATAGCGTACTTACGCTTTTTTGCGCTTTATGCTCTTAGGGCCGTTTATAAATCAGTCTCAAGTGTGGGATTGATCTTGAGTTGCCGTTTTCATTAACAAAAAACATATCTATGAATAAAAGATAAAATGTGATTTAGAAATACGGGCCTTAGTAACGCTCATGCATATTTCATAATTCTTGAATTGTGTTCGATTTAACGGCTCTGGCACTACGCATTATGAATGACCCCTTTCGTCATATTAAATCTATCAATTATTTAAATTTAGTTTAGGAGATTAATTAAACCTAAATCCAGTGAACGAAACGTCGCGTCGTACGCCGCGCTCTGTCACAACCGTCAATGGCAGGCGTCGCACTGTTTTATTCCCGCACTAACGCCATCAATAGGAGACGCAATCGAATTTGCCAAATGACGCTCACACTAAATTGGTGAGGAGTGATTGATTGAAGTGCTTCCCGACTGAAGCATTCTACACGGATAATAATTGAATCTGAATATTTGGAGCACAAACCAGTCGATAATTCATACTTGTTTTTGACTCACAGTTCGGGAACGCACAATACGCACTTGTGATATTCGTTTCTGTTTTTTAAATTAAGTCAATATGTTTTTTTTAATAAAATATCATATACCTATAGCAATTTAAAATCTTACTTTTAAAATATTTAATATCTTTGATGATTACCTGAAAAATAAAAAAAAACGTAATCTTCGGTAAACGTAAACGTAACCTCAGATTTTTAATAGATTTTTAATTAAATAACTCGATTACAGACTGACCAGTAACCATTAACAGAAGTAAAAGATACGTGGTCGCAGTGACCTGGCGTGTAGTATTAGCCTGATTAGGTCTGGGGCGCTCCCTAGCTAAAAGCTTTAAAAATGTCGCTAGTAATTCAGTTACCAATGTATGGCTGTACGCCGCATACCACTGGCACTCTATATTTTATCTTTTGTATATACTACACTTAAATTTTTTATATGCTTTCAACCATATGAAAAAAAATATGAATTTTAATACTTTCAATTTCTTCTCTCTGGTAACAGGGTAAAGCGCGGCATTGGCTTCCACTACTCAACACGCAATGCCTCTAGATTTCGGCGGAAACTGGAGAGTGGAGTGTCTTAACACTAGGTTCCCTCTGTCTACCCCTCTACATGTTAAATACAGCGTGATGCTGAAATAAAAAGTATTGTATGCTAGAAATGGCGAATGTATATTAATATGAATACAAAACTAATATTGAGATCTTAAGTCAAGTGAGCTACATATAAAAAAAACCGAAGAACAACATTATAAAAGCACATTTTTTGTTTGAAAAATTATGAAAGTCAGCTAAAACATAAATTTACCTAAAGATAGATACAGTATATTTTATATACATTTCCACGGGCAGCGTAGCCCGAAGCTAATTAGATACGGCGCGCTTTTACAGCGTCGCGACGCTGAATACCGCCAAATTGCCGCCCTTCCAATCCTGTTAATGCCACGACGCCACTCTGAAACTTGGTTTGGCTATCATTTTTATTTCACATCTTTAATACAAATTTATGTACTTCTACAATAAAGTGAAATATTATATGAAATCTATCTATTTTTTCAGTTTTATGCTTTGATTATTGACTACTATTGTAGCGCAGTCATATTAAACGAACGCTGTTTACTGTGGCTGAGCTTGCGGATTTTAATCTGAGTCGCGGCCAATGGCAGACTCTCATAGAAAAATGTTTTCCAGTCTGGTTGATAAAACGTAACAATGGGTTGTATTACATAACTATAAAAAATGTGTCCAATATGTATGTATGTTTGTATGTACATTCATTTAATTGATAAGTCTATAAATTGTTCTATGTACCAATGAAAACTGTATTAGGTTGAATTTTTTATTGCAATGAAATGGAAGATCTATTTAGAACTAAGCTTTATAATTCAGCTCATTTTTCAAGATGCAATAAGTAAATTTGAATATTCTAATTTTAAACTATTTACTAGGTGATTACTTAGGTAAATTCTAAACTTTTACTAGGCAGATAAAGGTTCTTTTTACTTTTGCTTTGTATCCTGAATAAGACAAGGTAAGCAGACAGACACTTTCCGCCGAGATTTCGACATTGCGTGTTGAGTAGCGGAACTCAACACCGCGCTTTGCCTCGTTACCAGAGCGGGGATATGAAAATGTTATATTATTAAAATCTAGCCCACAACCGTCGCATTTACAGTTACAATCTTGTGTCACTGTGCCACAAACAAGTTTTAAAAACATTAAATATAGAAATATACTTATAAAAAAGTCACACATTACATCGTACGATCATAAAAATAACAATAAAATAGCAAATAGCTATTAAATTCCACATCAAAACAAATAGTCATTAATATAAAATAGATATTTCGTATATAGTCAACATAATTTGTAACGTTTGTAAAATAAATGTATACCATTATAAAAAACCAATTGCGCGAACTATTGTATTTAATTGATTTTTCCATCGTCAATTACGAGGACATCTTGACCTGGAACCTGATTGCATTGTTTACCTGCAAGCCCCGCTCTGAGCTGTCGCAGCAGAATAATCTGCAAGTTATTGTATTTGAAATCGAAGCCTGATCTTTATTAATCCTTGCTGTATACGTTTTTACAGTTGAAAATATTTTTTGCTTAATTGTTTAACTTATATATATATATATATATATATATATATATATATATATATATATATATATATATCGGTGTGGGAATCGAATCCACAACAACCGTTACCGTTACACGTTTGTGCCCCTAAGCTACGATGGCTTCGAATTAGAATAATTATAAATTTATATTATTAGTCTAATTCGAGTGAATTTATATATGTACATCTTAATTATACAAACTTGATCTAAAGAGTCGCCTTTCTTTTAAATCCAATTATTCTTTGAACAAGATCTGAACCTAAAATCATTCCATGTCATCAAATAACTCCCAACTGCGTCATAAAATTAACGAAATATAAAAGTTACTCTATAGATAAAATTTATAAAATATATACATCCCATTTATTATTTGCAACAACACCATTTCTCACGGTACTCTAAGGGCCAAAATACACTAAAACGTAAAATAACATATACGCCTTAAAAATAAAGAACTCTATTTTTTCTTTACACATACGAAATCGTGGTGCATAAAAGGCAATAACAGCCGAAGTGAACCGTCGGAGGCGCGTCACGAAGTGCCTGTAGCTGTATCAGATAAGCCCGGTAGTTTGTCTCGGAATCCTTGGATCATTTGTTGTTTGTATTCATTCTAAAGAGAATGTCGTGACCGTGTGGGCAGCAGGTACATTCATTAGAGAAGCGTCGATTTCAATTTGCTGGCGTACCGTGGAATTTATGACGTTGAAAATAAAAGATTATATATATATATAATGTGTTGAGTTCAAGGTCGTGATGCATAGGCACAGGAGCCGAACGACCTGTCGTAAACGCGACAGGTCTTTCGACTCCTACTCGAGGAACTGAATATTTTCTTTTCGTTCTGGTATCGAAACAAAGCGAAAATTCCAAATTCCAATGGGAAAGTGACCTAAGCTCCCTCTGCCTACCCCGCTACATGCTGGATACAGTGTGAAGGTTAAGAAAACCTTTGATTGCGAGGATTTATTCTTTGTTGTGTCATTTTCTACACCATTATTTTCCATAATATCAGTCTACTTTTGAATAATAAAGTTATCAATGTTTTGGCCTTACCCAAGCTTTTATTCTATATATTTTAAGATAGCTGGCTTTAACATCAGTTACATAAATAAGTTCCTTTGCTCAACTAAATACATTAATTTTTAATAGAAAAATCTTACAAGTCATATCCAAAAAATTACAGAAATACGAATTCATGTGAGCTCTACCTACGCATACTCTTTATCCATCAAAGGAATAAAATTGCGTCGGCGCAAGCATTACATATTTTAATGTTATTTTACTTACTTCACATTCACTTTACTCTTTACTTATCCTATTCAAGGGAGAACTTATATTATTAATTAAATTATATTTATGATATATATCTATATTGCGGAGTTGAGTTCCGCCACTCAACACGCAAGGCCTCCAGAATTCGGCAGACAGTGGCGAACGGAGTGTTATAACACTAAGGGGCAGAGGGAACTGCCTACCCTACTGTCTGCGGGATACAGCGTGAAGCTGATTTTTTTTATATATGTCTAATATAACATTTGTATTGTTACAGGTGCGTATGTGTCAATATTAATCGCTCTACTGAAGTGATGATATTCTATTAACACAGTAAGTATTTTTTTATTAATAGAAAGTAGAAGTATATGAGAGATTTTATAAAAAAAAAATATAACGAAAAAAACTTTGAACTTCACAATATTTTAAGTCTCGTTAATAAGTAAATCGCTAAAAAATCATCATTTTAATTAATAGCAATACCAGTGTAATTTTCAAAAGCCTCTGTGGCAGGACAGACCCGGGTGCGTCTGAAACGATAGCAGTTTCACCCTTTACTTTTAGCGTAGGATTCTCATTAAGAACTTTTTTAATCGTCCTTTGTACCAGTGGAAAAAATAAATCCGTTGTGATGCGAGAGACAGCGCGGCGTGTCCCGTGCTCGTAATTAAACTGACACCGTCCCCCGGGACGGGTTTTGAATGTTATTAGAATCTCTTTCGCGCCGTCGCCTCCAATTGGAAATCCCTTATTGTTTACTATACTGTCTCATTGCTGACAGAGTGAACACCACAGATTATTTAACTTTTGGTTAGATAAGTATTGTTGTTTTTTTTTTCATTTAAATATAACTAAAGTTGCCAGCCAGGAGCCAGTTGTGGCACAAGCGAGTGACTGTTGTGGGTTCAATTCCCACTCAAGGAAATGAAATATTTAATAAATTTTTTTCGTCGCTCTGGTGTCGGCGAAAAGTGAAGAATGGAATTTCTTAAGGTCCTGGTTAAGGCTCCTTCTGTCTCCCTATATGCAGGATACAAAGTAAAACTGAACAGAACCAAATTAGTTTATTACACAAAATTGTCAGAAATATAATATTTTTAGTTTGTTTAGAAGAACGTGCTCAGCTGGTTTGGGCACGTCGAACGAATGAGCGAGGAAAGAAT
>DWAN01000243.1:0-27065 GCA_018230445.1 Heliconius hewitsoni | reverse complement strand
TACAATAAAGTAAACAAAATTATACAATAAAGTAAACAAAATTGAATTGTTAATGGAGATTATCATAAATCATAACCTTCATAAATCATAACAGTTAAGTTTAAGTCGTAATTATATCAACACAGAGATAAAGAACGATCTTGAAAAAAATATCAAGTAAATACAAAGATTTTTTGGTTAGTTCGTTTATATAATATATGTAACAAATTTAAAAACTGTACAGGAGTTAATATGCAAATATTACAGTTATTTTACAAAGAGTATTATGAATCATTACCCAAATCAATAATTTAACTTTAAAGGCTGTTTCTGAAGCAGTAAATTAAATTATTCACTGACATTAGCACATTTAACAGTTTTAAAATTATGATGAGACGTACATAACATAGGTAAAAAGAACGCAATGTTACAAAAATATATACTTATAATAAATAATTCGCTTTATGTTTATTTTATAAATATCAAATATCAACATTGGTCGTATTTTTTCATTCAAAACAATCAAACATTCTTATAGAATTTACTATAATGTAGTAAAAAAATTATATTAGAAGTAATTATAGTTGCCAATCAATTCTGTTAATCAATAATCATGTATTTTAAGTAGGCGAGGCCGTGGGCGGGCTGCTAGTATTCAATATAAAAAGCCAACAAAACAATATAATATTGAGATAAAAACGAATCGTTTCAATAAATAAATTCACATGGGAAATACACGGCCGTAAACACTGTACGTTTCGTCATTATTTGATTACAATGCGTGTCCTTCGGGTAGAAAGTACGCTATTACAGGCCCTACAATAATAACTGTCACCTAACAACCCTAACTAGGACTGCCTGAGCAAGGGATCTGACGATCAAAATGGGTATACCCATGTATATGGGTAAATGGGTATATGAATGCCTCTGTATTTTTAGGTTTTCTCGTCTTATCTGGAAGAAAACTTGTTAGATTTGTGCTACTTTCTTTGATCGATACAACCCATGTCAATAACAGTTAAGACAACTGTCTGTTTTTGTTTCTTTATACAAACTTTTATATAGAATTTCTTGTTTTATATGTTCATTATCTAGTGCACAGATTTGCTGAGAGTAGGAATCTTTAAGGTTATTAAGTATAATATCATAAACTGATTAGAAATGAAGAGTTTAGTACTGCTGAAAAGTGTTAAATGGAGATTATTAACACGTCTACTACGATTCACAAAGATTGGTAGAGACGAAATTTGTATAAATATGTAAAAAATCCGGATTTTATATTGTAAACAAATAACAATAATTGTACCAGAAGAAATAAATGTTTTTATTCCATTTCACTGCATGTAAGCTTAAGTAGCTAAATGGCAGGAAGGTGGTTGGCAAGTCAAGGTCGCGTACAATTGGATCGGTTCCGACCCCATGCGCTATTGTCGTATATCCACAATTTATTACCTAAAAGGAAACGATAACGATTTCTCCATATTATAAAAGTAGATTTTGTTTTCGTGTATTTTTTAGCTACATCTACATGTATCATACATAGCACGGCAGGCAGAGGAAACATGGAGACCTAGAGTTAAGACACTCCGTCCCTATTAAGGGACTTTTGTCTCTTCTTTCTGCCGAATTCTGGAGGCATTGCGTGTTGAGTGGTGGTGGTGTTGGTGGTGTGTGTTGAGTGAGATGACGCGCTTTGCCTCGTTATCAGAGTTTCGTCAGGGGCACAGGGATGTGACTGTAATGTATTGTCGCTTCGATTCCTGCTCGGGGAAATTGATTTTTATTTATTAATACATATTTTTATATGCTCTGGTACAAAGAGCAAAGCGCGGCGTTTCACCACTCAACACGCAATGCTTGAAGGTGGAAAGTGAAAAACAGAGTGTCTTAACACTATGTTCCCTCTATATACCCTGCTATATCCGAGATACAGCGTGAACCTGAAAAAAAATTATTTAAATAATAATACTGCACTGTCTCTGAGTCTTTGAGAGTTTCATAGTAGCGTCCTGCGTTGTTAAGCTGCAGTGTTTTGGCGTTGACCCAGTGGAGATAATTAGCTAACAGTGGCCAAGGCAATTTTATCTTGACACAGTTTATGGCCGGTACTAGCCGGCTATTCGTATTCGGAACAAAAACATTTGATTAACGATCTCGGCCCCTACCAATTGGCCTGGAAATTATGAAAATATTTTAAAGTATTTCTTTTTTCATTGATCGCCTTGTTTTGTTGTTGAGTCTAAACGCCGGATTTTATCGCTGTTAATCAAATAAAGCTGAAGAGTTTGTATGGTTGAACGCGTTAATCTCAATAACTTCTATATCGAGTAAATTTATAACGAATTAAATAACGTTGACAGTTTTGATGTCAGCATAGTACCTGCTGTTAGAAATACTCTCGAAATGAGTCATTTCCATTTGACCACTGGGGTGAGGCCGCTGTAGAAAGTTAGTGTATAATAAAATAATACAATACTTTTATCAACAACAATATACCACAGTGGCCCTGCGTCACAAAAATATTTTTATGCCCTTAATCCACCAAACCTGACGCAGTGCGGTTTCGCCAGGACAAAATAGTAATCCATCTCTATTATCAATATTCACTATTTCTTTCTCTCCATGGCACCACCCAAGGGGCAAATCTCAACGCGATTCGTTCGTTCGTTCGTTCTTTAATTTATTTATTTGGTTATTATGCAAAGTCAATACAATTACATCAACACTTTTAAAATAAATTTGACTAGGTATATGATTAAATTAGACAATTATGATACTAAACTTCACAAAAACCGTAAAAATATGATTTATGGTAATCGCTTCTCGCTATGTATGTTATAATGTAAATATTCGTTGGAGTGATAGCTACTAAAAACTAAAAAAAATGTCAAAATTTCAACCAGATTCACGGTATCTTTTCCCATTGTTACTATAGTAAAAATCGAAAGTGAATAAATGTGCCTAGCGTTTAACAGGCTTCCTCTTGTATTCCCATCGACGATGGGGACTTTATAGAATATCTATACAAATTATATTTTCCTGATCGAAAATGGAGCGCTGAAATCCCGGTCTTAAGAAGTCACAATATGCTTTTGATGTTACTTTTCTATTGCTGTAGAGGAAATGTTGGAAAAATATACGATTACATAATAATATTTTTATAAGAAACTGGTATAATTTTTTTAGTTATATTTACTTATATTTTTTCCGTAATATTCCGCACATTCATAAATATGTCACTTTAAACGCGACCGATAATGGGTTCGATTCCCACTCGAGGAAATTTATATTTTTATTTCTTCACTCGAGGAAATGAAATATTAACTAAAAATAATATTTTTATTACTTTGCTTTGATGTCGATTCAAAGCGCGGCGTTGAGTTCCGCCACTCAGTACGCATTGCCTCCAGAGTTCGACGGAAAATGGGAAACGAAGTGTCTTAACACTAGATTCCTTCTGCCTAAATCAGATTTTTAAAAATTTGCTCTTAACTTAGAAGTTCATCTTTTTACGTTTGGACATTAAGCTATCTAAAATATCATCACGGCTAATGTTATCGTATTTTAATTTCCCTTTCATTTTAAACTTTCAGCCAAGTTACATTACATGTAATAAAAGTTAAGCTGCTCTCCCAAGTTGGCAATGTCTTTGTTCGCTTTGAGCTTTTTCTGAGACTATTTATATTGTATCGAGCTATAGGAAAAAATGGTTGGGCACGGTAAGATTGTATCGGGGAGAAAATTGCGATATTACATTGTAATATTTGGTTGGACATTGTACTTTTATGTGTACTCGTATTTTAGTGGGTACGTAAAGGAAATTTTATATTATATTGACCTTAAATAGCTACAAAATGGACCTCATGTCTGTATTAATTTGACAGTTAAAATTAAATTTGCCGAATGTTTTTTTTTATTTGTGTAAAATATGTATTATTGACAAAGTAGTAAAGGAGAAATATTTATATATATACATATTTATATATGTATATGTCGAGGTCAGTCTCCCATATGATTTCAAATTCCCATTTGGGGAAATTAAATATTAAATTTTTTTTCAAGTCGAGAGAAAGCGCGGCGTTGAGTTCCGCCACTCAACAAGCAAATCCTCTAGAATTTGACTGAAAGTGGCGAACGTCTTAAATGTCTTAATTGGAACGGTCTGTCTTAATACCTCTTCTTCCCTCTGCCTGTCTTACTATCAGCAGCATACAGCGTTAAGCTAAAAAAAATAGGTATACATCTTATACCTTACAATATTCATTGTACATATTTCACAACAACGTGGTCAACACTTAAATTCGTAAACAGCCTAACCAGTTCAGGCAGTAGCCAATGGCACGCCGTAGTTTTAGTTCTGTAGCGCTGCGGCTATAAACTCGCCTATTATTTACTACTCCATACAGAGTCCTAAACTTGCTCAAAATTTATGGCACCATGACCAACGTGGATTTGCTCTTTGAATATATCGATATTATGGACGTTTGTTTCTTGAGTTTATAGTTATCGACGCTACATAATTGTCTTACTGCGTATTTACGATAGTTTTGGATTCAATTAACAATGAGAAAGATGTCTAAATATAGCTAATTATTGATTTTGGAATTCGTAAATATTTTGCCACTATTTTATTTCCTTTTGACGTAATAATCATTAAAGTTACAATATTATTTTTTTGTGATAAATAATATTCATAATATCTTGGATAAATTTTAAATAAAGGCAATGTCATTTTCACAATGTCAAGTTTTACAACAAGATATATCAATCGATCTTAAATTTTTATATCTATAAAAAAAAATTTAAAAAAATTCATATACTATTATATTTTCTATATATACTTTTATATTTTGAAATATTTATATACTTTTATATTTTCTCTTCTCTTCCTCCAAGGCCAACACCTGGCGTTGAGTTCCGCTACTCAACACGCAATGCCTTCAGAATTTTTTTTGGACACCTACACATTTTTGTTTTTGATTTATCTTGGCTGGTAAAAAATGCTTTTTAGCGTTCGGACCGCGTATTCTATTTTTTATATATTATATTTTGTGCAATAAAGAATAAATAAAAAATCCGATGTGTGTATTAAGCGGAACACAACGCCGCGCTTGTCTTGCTAGAGAGGGGAAATGGAAATAATTCATTCTTCCGATCGGGGATCGCGCCTTAAATCATCGCGGATAAAATACAATAACATTTATTATTAATATCTTCTTTTTTTATTCACGTCTAACTTACATAAATTGTGAATGAGACTTTGTACGTAAATTTTATAGGCTGAAGAGAAAATAATCTTGTTTACGCTTAAGATGTACACAGATTCGGTTTCACCGCTGAGTAAAGACGGAGAGAACGGAATACGTTAGTGTTGTCAGTGGATTAAATGCGTCTATTAAATATAACAGGTTAATTAAAATATATTATAAAAATTAGTACTTTTATAGAATTACTAATTTGGAGACCAAAATGTGACTGTAAACGCGACTGGTGGTGGGTTCGATCCTTACTCGAGGAAATAAAATATTTACTTTAAGTTTATATTTCCATTTTCTTCGTTCTGGTGTAGAGGCAAAGCGCGGCGTTGTATTCCGCTACTTAACACGCAATGCGTCCAAAATTCGGAGGAAAGTGGGGAACGGAGTGTCTTAACACTAGGTTTCTACCCTGCTGTGTGCGGGATACAGCGTGAAACTGATTTTTTTGATTACTCATAACTTATTAATCTTGTCGTATATAGTATATTCTAAAAGTTTTCGTTAAAATATAGATAATTATAACCATTTCTTTATTATGCCTGGGTAATATTGTATTAGAGTTTATTTATTTTTATATTAGGCAAGCCAACTTAACGTACAAATACTCCAAATTTTTAAAAAAGAAAGTACCTACAAGTGTAGAGTGGCAGAACTCCACGCCGCGCTTTTGCCTCGATACCAGAGCGAAGAAATGGAAATATAAATTTAAGTAAATATTTCATCTCCTCGAGTGGGGATCGAACCCACAACTAGTCATATTTATATACTTGCTAAACATTATATAAAAGCGCCATTACGCTTTATCCCCCGTGGTAGGGTATTTAGAGTGGTTGAATGGCGGCAATAAAAATTATATTATTATGATCATTTCCCTGAGTGAGGATCAAACCCACAACTGTCGCGTTTACAATCAAAACTAGGTCACTGCGCCATTATAGCTTCATATGCCAAGCATAACTAATTATTATTTAATATTATAAAATATTATACAGCCCTAATAAATTACGAAAGGGAAATAAACCCACACCACACTTTTTTCAGAATTCAATCCAACGGCGATGAAACAAAGTTATGTCTCAAGGGTATGTTCCCGTATAGTACGTGCGCTCGAACTCTGCTTAATTTTACCCGCACGGGGCTGTTTGTGTTGTAATGAGAGCGTATGAAAACTTCTCGCGCGAAATATTGTTGTAAAACCTGGAAATAATGTTGTGTGTGAAATGCTGTCGTGTGATCGTGTATGTGATCGGTTGAGGGTTCATTTCAAACTTGAGGAAATGATACGTATATTTTTTTATTTTTTTTTGGTGTCGAGGTTGAAGTGCGACGTTGAGTAGGCAATTTTTCGTAATTTGGCTCAAAGTAGGAAACGGAATACCTTAACACTTGGCTCGTAGGGTGTCCATAGGCTTCCCTGCTATGTGTGATGGGTATAGCTTGAAGCTAAAATACAAAATATCATTTAAATTTCCAATGTGAAATTTACTTCAGGCACATAGAATGTATTGTTTCCATTTCGCCATAGTAACTTTCGGCAAAAACGAATAAAAACACAAATATACGAATCTACAACGATCGCGTTAAAACGTCTACGCCACAATATTGTTTATTTCTACAGGCCAAACATCGAACTTTTTATTTAGTTTAATGGAAATTGTTCTACTTGTGCGAGTTCCCTAGAAAAGTATGCTTAAATACTTACACAAATAGCTGGGTTGAGTTCGGTTACAAACTGCAGCAACATAAAATAGGTCAGTTGCAGTCGCGCAACTCGCTCAACAGTTTGATTCTATCGAAAACTATTTACTGTTATATACAACTTTCTTAGCGCTATAGTTGAATAGAAAGAAATAATGTTTTTTGTATTAAAATAAATATTCTTCCTCTCCTCCTTAATTGTACCTGAAAATTATCCATAATTGATTGAAGAGCTATTTAATACAGCTTAGATTCATATTTTTTTAATAAATAAATAACTTCCATGTTCTTGCCCAATTTATTGTATTTATTAACACAATAAGATTCAGTTTGAGAGGCCAGTCCTGATGTAGGGGCACCTGTGTATGTCTAAACGTTGTGGGTTCAATCACCCTTCTAAGAAATGAGATATTTATTTAAATTTATATTTTAATTTTTTCACTTGGTGTTAAGGAAAAGCGCCGTGTTGAGTTGCGCCACTCAACAAACTCTGCCTCTCTACAATTTGGCCAAAAATGGGGAACGCAATATATACTATTAGGTTCCCTCTACCTACCCTGCCTATATATATTTAATATAACTAATAATAAGATGAAATGTAAACTAAAGTATTAATCGTTAGCGAAGTAGCGTGGGCGGTCGTAAATATCACAGGCGGACCAACTTCCATGTGTTAAATTTAATAGCTAAACGCTCTCGTCGCATTGCGAGCATTGCCTGGTAGACTCCTTGTGTTGATATGGTTTTAGTAGAGTGTACTTTGCTTATACTTGTTTTTTACATACTTAAAGTGTTTTTCCATACTCAGGGAAGAAAAACATGTTTTTAGAAAACGTATAAAACTATGAACTAGTTCTCACTCTCTCTCTCTAACTACTCCGCTAGGGGTAAAGCGTGAAGTTAAGTAAGTTAAGCAGTAGTATCAGTACAATTCTTAGACACGAGGCTTCAAACTGTATCCAGCATTTCATTTCTTCATCTCTTTAGGTAACAAGGCAAGCGCGGCGCGGCATGCTCCACTCAATACGTAACGCCGCCAAAATTCGGCGGAAAATGGAGAGCGGAGTGCCTCAACACTACGCCTCTGCCTACCCCGCTACATGCAAAATGTAGCGTATTGTTAAAAAAATAAATAAAAACAATATGTGGATAATATTGACAGTTAAAATAAAAAAGTATAACATTATCGAAAAGATGAATACAACGACGCCACGCTGTAAATACGTTTGCGTTTCGTGATTTTCGATTTCCTCTATTATGATGAGTCTGTTCAAGATATAATCGACACGCGCCTTTGTTTTGTACGTTAATATAATAAAAATTAAATTGCTTTGTCTTTATACAGTATTTATATTAAGTTCTCAATTGTATGTGTAATTTGAAATACATTATGTTAATTATTTAGTTGATGTTACATTTTTACGACAATTAACTTTAACTTTATTTTATTAACAAACCGCGGCGTTGAATTCCGCCACTCAAAACGCAATGTCTCAAAAAAAAACGAGGAACAGAGTGTCTTAACACTAAGTTAAAACGAACACCATAATATATAAATAAGAGCTCTATTTAATAATTTTTATGAAATTTTTAATTTAAGTTAATATTCACCAAATTTAAATAAAACAAATTAAGTGCAGTCGTAGATAGCTTGGAAGTTTAATGTAAAATAGGCTTAACCTTTAACGCCTTTCCGACTGATCCCCATCACGTTTATCGGAATTTGAATGGAGTGGGTCTCACATCGCGAGTATGAAGATTGAAATGTATAGGAATAGATAAAACACACGCGCGGCGATGTAGGGTAATGTGCGATTCTCAATTTCGTGCCAATTTTGAAAACGTTTGAAAATGGGAGCTTGAAGTCTTGTTAAATTTTTTTCCGCATAGTAGGTTAGGTTGAGGAACCTATTGTTAGTGAAATGCGGTACCTAATTTTAAGATTGAACGTTGGTTGAGTGGTGGAACTCAACGCTGCGTTTTTTCCTCCAAAATAATGTAAATATAATCATTGCCCAATCCATTTGGCAATTATGTTATGTATACAATCTTTGAGATTGAGCCCACAACTAACGTGTTTCCAGATAAACGCTATACTATTAACGACGGCGTCCTTAGTAAATTAATCCTTAAAACAAATTGATATATATATATATTTAATATATCTAAGAAGAAATGGAAATATTTCATTCCCTCGAATGGTGGTCGAACCCAAACCTGTCGTGTTTTCAGTCACAACTCCTACCCCTGCGCCACGACTGGCCTCGTAAATTTTATAATGTTGATTATAACACAAGGGTTATTAAAAACAAAGTGTTTGATCGACATTTTCATAGCTATTTAAGTACGACAGTAAAAAAGTTTTGACATCATACAAACGAGATTGTAAACAGCGTGTATATCAATCGAGAGCGTACTCTCGTGAAAATTATAATAGCCATAAAATATACCTTCATATGAATTGTTAATATGAATGAGGAAGTTTTATGATATCTGCTTCCAGCTGAAGCAAGACGTTGTGACTGGGAATGTATGTGGTATGTGTCGGTTGGTAAAAGGCAATGTGTTTTTTATTTTTAAAATAATGTTTGTTGTGTTATAGGTATAGTTGTGTGTGTGTGTGTATAGTTGTTTTAGAGGTTGTTGTGGCGCAGGGGTATAAGGGTGCGGCTGTAACAGTTGTGGATTTGATCCCCCGATGAATGGTTAATACTTATTTAGAAAACGTAGAAAAATTTGAACGTAACGGGACTCGAACTCGCGCCTCATGGAAACCGAACAGGTCGGTCGGTCGGTTTCCAGGAAGCGGTTATAGTTTTTAAAAAACACGATAAAAACACACATCGTCCATATGTTTCTAAACTGTTTGGAAAGGGATACTACGTAATTGCAATGAGTGACATATATCACCTAATAACAATACTTCACACTAGTTTCCTTCCAATAGGCCGACAGTTGTAGTAGTAGTAGTTGCCGACAAGCAATAGCCCACGATTGACACAATTCCACTGCTTTTACCATCTTTTTCACCTAATTCTACCTTCTTCGACACGAGTACGCTAACAATATATATATTATTACTTAGCTTACACTGTTTTGAATAATAATAATATATTATTAATTTGTCGATTCTGTCCCTTGTGACTTTTGAAAGGACGCTATAAATACCTACTTGGTGCTACGTAAAGTTAATACAACGAGTCTCCAGGGTTCTGCGTAGCGGCGGCCTTTATAAGAAACATCAATCATAGTTAAGCGGTAGTAGAGCGATATTTAAATTATGTTATTTTACTTCTTCTAAGTATATAGAATATTTCTTTTCGTGTTTTCATTGCTTATCTAATTGTACAATAATAGATAATTTTTGCTAAATAGTTCGTTTACACACATTAAAATATTTTAAATGACCTAGATGACAATTGACAAATGACTTTAAGAAAACATTAAAATTGACAATAAAATATAGTTTTTGTGCGCTTATCCGTTAAAATGGTAAATATATTATACTATTATATATTATCCGGAAATATGCACTACGGACTATATATAGGAAATACAATATGAATTATAGACCGCAAATACTTCCTACACGAAAATGGCTATTTTCACAAGGTTAAATCCATAAATGCGGATACTTTTTTTATTTACATATAAATTGTTCAACTTGTTTAAGATTAAAATTGAAAAACATCAATTGAATAAATATACAGAATACAAATCTTTATTTACACAAAAAAAATGATTTTCAATTGTATTTTATACAGAAAAATGTCGTTCAGAAATGTCTAAACAGTATCTAGAACAGTAGAAGTTAGAACAGAACGACGACCCGTAATGCTTCCCACTAATCTACGTCACCAACATCTTGACAGAGACCAATAGCGTAGTTGCAAGTGCTTTCGATCTGCGATTCTATCTTGTAATTGATCAATCTGTGTCGCTATCCAACTGGGAAATGGTTGGAATTGAATTTTATTAATCGATACTGTCTATATTATTTCTCTTTATCTATAGATATGTAGTACATTCTTTTAACTTCACGTAGACAATGGGAACCTAGTGTTAAGACACTCCGTTCCTATTACGACACTTTCGTTTCCCATTTTCTTCCAAATATTGAGTGTTGAGGGGTGGAACTTAATGCCGCGCATTGCCTCGTTACCAGAGTAAGGAAATAAAAGCGTTCTATATTCCATTTCTTTCAGATAGATCCGAACCCACAACATGCCGCGTGTAATAAATTTTAACCGATTTTGTAGTCTCATTTTAAAACATATCAGTATAAAAAGTATTTTGTATTACTTACAATATATTATATTGGTTTAAATTCTATTATTTTGATAAATGCATCATTAGCATTAACTTCAAAATGACGTTAACCAAAAATATTTAATTTACTGTGACCCCGCTAAGTCCCACGTTACACGACAGAACAGTTGGCGAAGGGTTTAAGTCGCCACATTAAATTCACACTGCTATTGACGTGGTGAAACATAAATTACGTACCGATCGAGTGAAATATATTTTTACTTCTTTTTTAAGTAACGTACAAAAGTAGGTTATCGACGTGCTCAAGAGTTATGTTTATGGTCTCTTTGGATATATTTTTCTACTAAGTGGTATCGCCATAATATTTTTTTTTATTCTCACTGCAGCCCGAACATATATTGCGTGTTGACTGGCGAAATTCATCGATTCGCTTAGTCTTGTTGCCAGAGTCAGAAAATAAAAATAACTTATTCTACCAAGTGGGAATAAAACCCACAATCATCACATTTACACGTTATGCTACTGCGTCATGATGGTCTCCATTATTTATGTAACAGTATTTTTTTTAATGAAGCTCGATATGCTACCACTCATAGTGAGCAACGTCCGCTGTATTCTAGTCAGTCAAATGTGTGAACACAGAAATACTACGTCTTATGTCTTAAGGTAGCTGAAGGCCAAAATTCTTTTGGGTATCCGCGAGCATTCAACCAATGTGAGAGTTGCTTCTTTAACTAATTCTATAAAACATGTTTTGTTCTAGTTCCGAACAAAGAAAGGAAGTTGAGTCAAAGGAGAAGAAATTTACAAATAATTTTATTTTAAATGGGTACAATTAATTATATTACAAAAACATTAGTTTTTATGCTCAAATTCCATCATTTTATAGGTAAAGATAATCCTGTATTATCCTGCCATTGCCCACAATAGAGACAATGCACGTTTGATACCCTACACTAAGAAAAAATAAAACAAAAACATTCAATAAGAAATATATTTAAAAATAAAAAAAATTCCTAATGATGGGACAAGAGTTCGGACCATCCTTGGAACCTTTTGGTTCAATTTCATTTATTCTTGTAATGCATGAAGATATACATTTTTAAGCGTCATATATTAACTTTATATTAACCTTCAAATTTCAGATTCAAACAATAAAAACTACATTGCTTTAATACTTCAGTACTTTTTTTTTTATTTCTATTAATTTTTTTTTAAAAGTCTCATCGCTACACCAAAAACGTATTTGATTCACATTTTCTCATATTCTTATATTATTTGTTTTAGCTGAATACGAAAATCATTATTTCACAACAAAATAACATAATTTTACTATATTCTACTTGTTTTAAAACTACCAACATCATAACGTCACACTGTGAACAAAATTGCACCGTTGTCAATTACAGTTCAAAAGTTGGAGCCAACTTCGCCTTTAGTGAACGAACACTATTTAAGTTGATAATGCTTTAATTAGTATTTTAGTGTCAGTTCGTGCTTTTCGCCTCGAGAAAAATTAAACTTTTCCTTGCATTTCAGATAAAAGGGTTGTAAATTTCGTTTTAAATACCCTAAATCTATGTTAGTATATGGAACTACGTAGCTCCATATTCTTGGCTAACCTAGTTTTATTTTTATGGTGGCAATTCTATGTTAACAGATTGAAAATATCTACTAAGAGTTAAAATTTAAAATCTTTTGTATAATTTTTTTTTTAGTTTTATGCTGCGGCCACATTGGATAATTGTATTTAGATTGGGAAATCTAACTATTAAGAATTGTTTGAAATCGGAAGCAGTAAACGTTTAAAACAAAAACAATATAAAAACACATATCGTCTATTTGTTTCTAAATTATTTGGTAAGAGAATCGACATAATTGCAATAAGAGATATGTATCACACAATAACAATACTTCACACGAGTATCAGTGGCGGAATTCAACGCCGCGCTTTGTCTCGTTATCAGAGCGAGGAAATGAAAATTTTAAATATTTCATTTCCTCTGGTAGGAATCGAACCTACAACCTGTCGCGTTTACTATCGCTCACTTATGTTCTAGCGCCGCGACTGGCCTTCAATATATCTGATAATAAATATATTCGATATACATAAATTCACTTATGACTTTGATTAAGTTATTAGACAAAATAAGTCAATTTGGACAACTCCTTCAAACTGTGATTAATGCTTCAATCGGAGGTTAGAATTTATTACTGTTTTTACCTTATTTAGTCAATTTACTGTATTTTCCTGGAATAAACAAGGGCGATCTTTCATTTCCTCGATACACAGCTTCTCCGGAGCCATAACCCCATTTAATTTAAACCTTCTTACCTTTAAATCTTTATTTTTTTGGTAAGATAAAATAAAACAAAAATATTATAAACGAAAGTAAGTGGATTAATACTTCTACTTCTACTTAGCCTTCTGCTTATAATATATTTGTTTTGCTTCGATAGCTGCAACGTTACTAAAAAATAAATAAAACAAATTTGCCATTTATAAATAAATAACGTAAACTGAGTTTGTGGTAAAAAATAACCTATATAAGTCTTATAGAAATCAATTCGTTTCTTTGATTTAGTAATTTATAGGTATAATTTATTTGAATTTGATCCTACAATGTATAAAAAAAACTACATACAAGTATTTCCCTATAAATACTTATCGCTATTATTTCCAACACGAAATAGCCTACTCACGACGTCGCCCCCGAAAACATCTCATAATATGTGAACGTCACGTAAGATATATCAATCCTTTATCATCTCGTATGACCTAAATTACCCTAACAGACACACTTAGGGTGTACATAAATCATGTGGCGATTTTTTTTTCTGCCCTAATTTACTGCTTATTCGGCGCCATCGCCAATCTTACCTTCGTCTCGTTTAGATATTTTTAGATTGGTATCGCATTATGTTTGTATTTGTTGATGGTGTCACTTTATTTTTGGAAGTTTTATGTGAAATCGATTTTCTGGGGCTTGTTTTTTTGGGGCAGTAAAAAGTAGGTAAGTAGTATTTTTTTATAGCCCTGTTTTAAATGTCCTGCCCTTATAAAAATGTCAACTGATACAAGTGTTCTTTTGTTTTATCTTTTTACGTTTAGTAATCCGATTTGTTATGATATTTCTTTTTCTTTATTAAATTATTTTTTACAATACAGTGTCTGACTGTAAAATCGGCCGGTTGTGGGCTCGGTCATTACTAGTGGATTATTTTTATTTCTTTCTGCTGGTAATAAAATAAAATGGTTCCGTAACTCAATTGAACTGTCTTGAAAATTAAACGGAAAATTTTGATAGTTTTTATAGGTTCCCTCTACATACATGCACTGTTATATGCGGGATAGAGCGTTAAGCTAAAAAATATAGAGAGTGGAGAGACAGAACATGATGATAAATCACGCTTCGCCTCTCCCCACATGAAGAAAAATGTTTACGTAACAACCCCAATAATACAATAATATTGCACCAACCTGTACCAAATCTACGACTATTTACTATATATCTGGTCTTCCATCCATCCATCCATCTACGTACCACTATGGCGTCGAAAAATTACATATTTTGCTTTAAAAATTGCTAGAAGATTTTAACTTTATTATTAGATCATGAAAATGTGGCGTAGTTTGTTTGCATAATCTGAATTTCAATTAATCATCGCAACTTTTGACATCCGTAAGCAGTTTTCATGCACTTTAAAATATTAGTTTACAACTTTCCAATTAGTTGGAGCAATCTTGACTGACCAAGTTGTGTTCTCAGTTAGCGATGTAAAGGTAAAATGTTTAGTTTAATTACTTTTGTATTTACATCGGTAAATTTAATGTGGATGCTATCATAAATTAAAATAATATATTAAAATTATAAATAAATGAACAAAAAAGTATAGGAAAAATGAGATAACTGCTTATCAGTAACAAAATTTAAAACTTTTAATTTTTTTATTTAAACCGAGAAAGTTATTAGGGAGAGCGAGAGAGAGAAAGAGAGTAACAGATGATAGACCAAAAAGAAACTACAACTACATGATTCCACCTCTAAATGCGTTACGTATCTTGTAAAAATTTGGGTGTTTCCGAAAGCAACTGATATAAGTATTCTATGTTCGTAACCATCGTCACGTACGAATATGGTGTCCATATTCGTGAAACGATCACGATCGATATTTTTCTACTCTAATAAGCTTAGAATCGTTTTAAATATAATATTTAATAATTACATGAATAAATTCAAATATGTATGTAGTAACAATTTCAAATATGTATGTAGTATGACCACAACTTAAAATATATGTTTCTCAAATATTTTAATTTTTTTAAAATTAATTTACTTTTAAGACTAATTTCATTAGAGTTTTCGAAATTGAAATATTGTACTTATTATGGAGGAGAGGATGCAGATGCACGAGGACGGAAGAGGACCTTGTTTAATTTCCACGGAAACGAAGGTTGAGTAAATATAAATGATAAAAGACTTGCTTTTTATTATAGGTCATCTCGCGTCTCTAGACGAGAAATTTGCGTTCGGGAAATAATTACTGATTACTTGTTTTATTCTTGATTACTTGTTTTATATTGTTTTTAATTAAGACGGTAGTTTAAAAAAAAATGTAAAGAACATGTTAAATTGACTTTACAAAAATTGACATTTTTGTGTAATAAGAAATGATTGATTGATGGATTGATTAAATGTCTACTAAGAACTAATCATCAATTCTTAAGAACACTAGATATCCAAGTTTTTTTTAATTCAGTTATAGAAAAAAATCTTTCTAGATTTTAGTTTCATAATATTCTCTCACTCATTATAAGTAGAAATTCATCCAGAAAATAACTTTAGAGAAGCAAAATGTAATCAGAAATAGTATCATCCTTCATATTCACCGATGGCCTGCACTAACACGACCGAAAGCACCATCGGAATGGACTCATTAGTTAGAAAGAGCCCCAATATTTTAGCGAGTGAATAGCAGAAATTATTTCGCATCGCAACGGCATTCATCGGGTGGCGCGTTTCCATTCACCATTTAGATATGGCAATGTATACTTTACACTGAGGTAATAGGTTCGATGAGTTGTGTCCTCCAGATTGACTTTCCGTGTATTCATTTTTAAACTGGCAACTGAAAAGGGCGATTGATGCGCGAATTTATTTGACATGGACGGGTGTGCTTAGTTGACGTAGCTGGTTTGTGGCTTTATTACTTTTTAACATATTGATTCTGTATTATTGTTCGTTTATCTCTGGTTTTTATGTGTGTGTGTGTGTGTTTTTGCAATATATTTTGCGGCATTTTTGTTTTTTTTTGTATGGTGGAAATATTGCTGCTGTTTGTTTAGAAGTGATCTATATGTTGGAATAGTTTTTGAAATTAATATGAATATCTATATATTTTTGCTACTCTTATTTATTGATGAGGTTAACGCTAATTAAACTATAATATTATTATGTGCTATTATCTATTATCTTATCAGATCTAATATTTGTGATTTATTTAAACCTATAAACTTATTTAATAACATTGTCTAACAATTTCTAGTTTTGACTATGTTGTACATAGTAAAGAAAGAAACGTATATAGTTACGAAACGTTACTAATATTTAATGAAGAAAATTAAAGATTTTCAATATTTCATATATACAAGAAGGCAACTAACATTCATTAACATCCTCATAAAGTCGTATGAAACCATTGATTTATACAACTACTTTATGAGTCACCATCTTCGCCGCGTAACCTAATATTACTGAAGTTTTACATTGGGGAACTACAATAAAAGCTATATAATGAGATTGAGCGCATAAAAACAGCTTATACGTAACGATATGATTTCTCGTAATCGTAGTAGCGACGTGACAAATCACCGCGACGCGGCAACGCGCACGATTTATACTTGATTTATCATTTACCATTACATCGTATTACTGAAACTACTGGTTGTGATTGCTTTCATCCTCTCCAGACACTCTGACGACGTTATATGATAAACGTTATCTATATAAATAAAAGACTAATTTCTGTATTTCTATATTGTTAGAGTTATGAGAGGAGGAACAAAAACTTGTGATTAATACAAAGTCGGGCTGTTTATATTATTTGTATATCGTTACTTTTTAGAAAACATTAAAAATTGAGCATAAAAAATTATAAATTTCGTATTTTTCCTTCTTAAATGTGGAATCACACTAAAGCTGTTTTTTTTCATCTCTTTTTTTATTTATTTTTATTGTATTTAACATATTGACATATGTATTTTTAGAGGGATGTCTACAAGATTTAAAGATGATGTCTTATCAACATGGATTAAAGTTAAATATAACATCACGTTTGAGGCCAGTCATGGCGCAGTCGACGAAGTGTGACTGTAAAACCGACTGGTTGTGGGTTTGATCCCCACTCGAAGAGATGAAATATTTATTTAAATTTATATTTCCATTTCTTCGCTCTGATGTCGAGGCTAAGCGCCGCGTTGAGTTCTGCCACTCAACACGCAATGCGTCCAGAATTCGGCAAAAAGTGGGCAACGGAGTGTCGTAACACTAGGTTCCCTCTGCCTGCCTTGCTGTGTGCGGGATATAGCGTGAAGTTGATTTATTTGATTTATTTATAAAATCACGTTTCAGCTAAACTTAAGTAACGTTATTACTATATCTTTATGTATGTAGGTACTTACTCGTAAATATTTATTTGTATACTACATTTATTAATAAATTTTGTCATTGGAAAAAATATTAAATGTGTGTTTTTTTCTTTGCAGGTAAGTCTATGGAGTCCTTGTTACGATCACTATGGAGATTTGAGATTCGAAATGCAGAAATTGGTAAATCTTTTTTATACGCTCGTATTTTTTATATTATGTCTTAGATATTACATTACCGTTCAAATGAATACTTTCAATTCAAATAAATACACATAAATGAATAATGAAAATTAAACCAGTAGTGCCGCAAGGACTTAAAACGCGACAGGAAATATTTAAAATTTTCATCGTCTCGCTCTGGTGAGGAGGGTAAGCACGGCGTTGAGTTTCGCCACTCAACACGCAATACCTCAAGAATTCCGCGGAAAGTGGGAAAAGGGAATTGTAGCTATGTTTGCTATGTGCGATATTATGTGAAGCTAAAAACGAATATATAAACGATCGTTGAGCAACAATACACGTTGTTAAATGTTTAATTACATTCGAATTACAAGTACATAGGAAGTTTCCATCATTAAGTATCAAACGTCGAAGACCTAGTTTTTAGGCAGGCATTATTGAGTACTTTTTCAAAATATTTTACGTCTCTCTCTACATTATATAATCTTTACATTATATAAGGGCACGATGGAACATTTTCAAGTTTAATCTGTACAAAAAATCTAGAATTTAATATGGCTACAACGTATAATCGCGGTTTTATTAGCTCTACCCCGCGGCTCAATGGTGCCGCTCCTTGTTAATGTAACCTCGTATAATATTAATAATAATAACCACACGACATTGACCCGTAACAACTCACAATAGCGGCTATATTCACTTGAACGTGTTTCGTGATGGATAAATTATACAGTGGTTCACATTTTTAACCGTTTTAAAGTATTAAAGAGAGAGAGGGTTAATAAAATTCCTTGTTGTTTACAGTTCTTTAAGCCTGAATTATTGGCATTTTTTCACGATATTACAATTATTATTATTATAATACAGTGAGCAGTGAGTGTAACGTGGTGCAGGAGTACAAAGTGTGACTATAAGCGCGTAGGGTTGTGGATTCGATTCCCACTCGAGAAAATGAAATATTTAAAATCTAGTGTCGAGGCGAAGCGTTGAGTTCGGCCACTAAACGAAAATCTAGAACGGAGTGTCCTTACACTAGATGTCCTCTACATGCCCTGTTGTTTGTGGGATAGAGCGTAATGCTAAAAAGAAATAGTGGACTTGGGAAGATTTTTCGCTTCGTTTGATTCTTAACAAAAGAGAGCCTAGTAATTATTTTATTTTTTTTCTTTTGTACACATTGGTATCAGAACCAATGCTGTACATTGTCTAATGACATTATAAAAACGGCTTTACTTAAAATCATAAAAAACACCTCGTGTTAATTAAGGCTTAAGTTATCGCGAGGTTAAGCCTCGCGATAACTTAAGCAATAGCTCAAGTTAAACCTCAAAATCTATTCCATTATTTAAATTTATTATCCGTATACTTTAGCTGGAAACACCAATATTGTTGTTGGTAAGTACTGTCTCGACGTCGAGCTATCTCGACTGCGGGCACTAAAGCACTCTAGGGTCCCAAAATTCTTATCCGATGTTGCCGAGAACTTTTCAAATATTACGTTTTACGTTATTTCTTGTCGTTTTGCTACTGATTTTTGTACATTTTTTTAATATAGTTCATCGGTATTTTATGTTGTATATTTTTTTTTTGTTTTTTTCTAAAGCTTTTTCTAAAGCGGTTTATCGTTAACAGAGTAGCCAGAGTAAACGCAGCGTCAAATGCTACGGTCTTCGCATTTTCGATTATAATAACGCAGCATAACACCGCAAGTATAGTGGGTTACGTCAAAGAACTCCACGTGTAGTTATATAGCCTACAGCCTTTTCCTACAAATCAATTATCCGACAAAATTTATTTCTTCAATTCGAACTAGTAGTTTCTGAGATTAGCACGGTCAACCATACGTACTCTTTATAATAATAATATTTATATAGATATTTTACCGACTTAAATTTGAATACATAATCAGTTTTGGTCCGCTTGAAGATAATATAAAATTAATTATTGTCCAAGATGCAACAAACACTATTTTTCATGAGGAGCTTCGCCTCGACGTCGCGTTATCTTGTCAAATACTTTAAAGCACTCCGCTACTGAATCCTATTCAGATGGCGTTAGCAAGTTTGAAAATAAATTATTGTTTAAAGTGTATTTATTTACTTTTATTGTGATTAACTATAAACGATATTTTCAACGTCGTTATATATTTAGGTATTGTACTTACATAGTTGTTTTTTTTCCTTTGCTTTTTATTGTGTGAGGTAAGCCAGCCAAATTTCCTAGTGTTCCCACTATGGCACTGTTCATCTTTCTCTTGTTCTATTTCTTAGTTGTCCCTTTTTTTGTTGGGCCACCACAACTGGCCACCAATGGCCAGTTGTGGCATAGGATATAAAAACGTGTGAATGTAAACTCTACTACTCGACGATCTTTGCTCTGGAGTTGAGGCAAAGTGCGGCGTTGAGTTTCGCCACTAAATGCCACGCATCAATTTAATAATTATAGTATACACAGTATTAAGATTTTCTTTCAATAATAAACAAAAAAATATATATTAAAGTGACTAACTTTTAAATAAATTACTTGCAACGAACAGAACGTGCAGTCAAAACGATTCAATGGCAATTAACGCTGGGCGGCCTCTACCTGTGCCCTCATTAAGGACTCCATCATTAACAGACGCCAAGCCGTATTAAATGAAATATTGTTAAATATTTTAAAAGTTGACTATTATAATTTTATCCCGGAACATTTTATTTTGAAGAAATTTGACAGATTACATTATTTCAAAAACCTCAAGTGTGAATAATCTTTTCTTAGTGTAGTAATACTCTCCCGAACCTACATACATCCAAAAGTTCCACTTTCTAAATTCAGTTCTTTCTTTCTGTCTCTACATTTTCTGTCAGTCCCTCTTTAAAGATCACGTTTTGTGTAATTTACATATGATCATTACAAAAGACGGAATTTAAGAAGATTTCAAATATTAATTAATTTATGAAATAATAAAAAAAATTGACGTAACGTACACTGAAGGATTAAAAATAAAATTCGTATATCATTGTGGTAGACGTGAAAAAATATTTTGAATTCAAAATATTGTTTTTTTTTATCGAGAGCTTCGATAAAAATGAAACATACCACAAATGGGACTAGCAAAAAATATACATGTAAAAGTTAAAAATGGAATTTTCCAATGCAAAAATAACATATTATTTAGTTGCCTCAAAATATTTTAGTTTTGCAATAAAAATTCATACATGATAAATAATGCGAGCTTTTATGAAAGTGGACAGAAATAGTGTTTATTACAAGCTGGTGCTGGTGCAATCCCGACAGTCACTTCGGAAATTATTATTTATGGAATTGGAAATGTGACAGCGGATGTAGCGAGCTCACTGCTCAAATGTTGTTTTTAATAAATATTAATGAAAAGGATTATTCAACTCTACTATATTTGTTTATTACTTAAAATTTATTATGATCGATAAATTTTATTAAAATAAGTTATTCTGACGGTACTAACCGTGGTCGTAGATTCAATCCTCACTCCCGTCAACGAATATTTTTCATTTCTCCGACCTAGAGAGGCCAATTACATTGTTGAGTTCCTCCAGAGAACGCGCATTCCCGAATTCAGCCGAAAAGCGGAGAAAAGAAAGTAAGCAACAGAGTGTCTTAAAACTAGGTTCCCTCTGCCTACCCTGCTGTGTTCGGAATACAGCTGACATTTGTAATTATCCACACCTAGACTAGTACAAATAATATAGTAAATTTAATTCTCTGAAGCATAAAACATAGTAAATTTATACTTTTCATGCTGGAGTCGCCTGTTTTAATTCGCACGTATGTATAAGCGACACGTGTTCGCAAACTTTGAAACTTGGTGCACACGTACCGTACACAACCACGCTGTCCGAACTGTCTAGACCGCTAACGTTATTATTTCTGCAACACTATCTTGGGTTTTTGATTGAGAGATTTTCTTCTTTGTATTTATTCTTCTTTGTTATTTATAAGAGTTTATACGAGTTAGTTTTTAACATATGCTAATGCTTTTTATAATAATTTATAATATATATTTAAAAATATACAACGTAAGGGACAAAGGATATTTTAAGAAGTAGGCAAGGGAGAGTTGTTGGAAATAATTCAATTCACTTTAATTTTCTCCACTCATTTACTGATTTTGTATAGGTGGAACGGAACTATATCGGCAAAATTTCAACCTAGAACCACATTCCACCACATACCAAACATACCATGATCTGTAAGAACTTACAACATTATTTAAGTACATATTTCGTAGTAGGTGAAGTGATAACTCGCGAAAATTATGGCGCCGCCTTCTCTTCATTAACGGCCGCTATGGAGCGTGTAGCTTGTGCTGGCAGCAATTACTTCTAGAGGTTCATTATAGACGATGAAACCGATATATTTAGAATTTAAGATTTACGAGAGAAGAGAAATGTTAGTCTTTTATTTTTGTTTTTTTCTTTAAATATACTATTTGTTCGTATTTATGTTGTAAGATACAACGTAAATATATTTTTTTGTACGTTAGAGTAGCCATTTTATATTAGTATTCATCATCATCTTTATCAAAATAAATGAAAAAAATACTCTGTGTACGAAAAAAAATGCTTTATGCTTCTCGCATTGCAAGGTAGCAGAGGGTAATCTTAGACTGATTTTGATTTTTCTGATTTTGAGGGTACGTGGGAACCTGGTGTTAAGACGTTCCTATTAAGACAATTTTTAAAGAAATATGGAGGGCACTGGGTATTGAGTGGCTTAAGGTAACGCCAAGCTTTTGCACGTTACCAGAGCGAGGAAATAGAAGTTTTAAATGTTTAATTTCCTCAAATGGGAACCGAAACCACAACCTGTTAACCGTTTACAGTAGCACGCTTGTGACCGTGACTGGTCTCTACTTGGTTCCTTTAAAATGGCAGTATAAATTACCTGTAATAATAGTAGTAACCTATAATATCATTTTG
Source organism: Heliconius hewitsoni (assembly GCA_018230445.1). Taxonomy (NCBI): domain Eukaryota; kingdom Metazoa; phylum Arthropoda; class Insecta; order Lepidoptera; family Nymphalidae; genus Heliconius; species Heliconius hewitsoni. The sequence continues at coordinate 4,092 of DWAN01000243.1, read as the reverse complement.
GCAGTTAATAAATAACAGTATATTTAATAGTAAAATTTTTAATTGTTGCAGTTTAAAGCAAACTATAAATGCCTACCACAGTTTTCATTATAAATACAAAGTGTTTAAATATTAATAACTCAGCTATTGCGTACAAAAATTGAGATTATATTGCTCCATGAAAAATGAGTGAGCGCGAACTATATGAAAAGTTTTATTTGTACCATAATTCGTGGTTCTATCCAATTCCATTACGAACTCGGTAACAATGGAATAATATATTGAAAACTTCACTTATCACTATTCTCCATTAAGGGTCTGATAGAAATATGATTTATTTAGTTTTTAGACTAGTTATTGTGGTTATTGAATCTTTAAGTGTCTGTATGGAAAATATTACCTTTATTCTTATCAAGAAAACGTTTAAAAATTTGAATTAGCGGGATTTGAACTCGCGCCTCTTTAGAAACCGTCCAAGAGGTTAACTTGATTCGTTTATTTACGTAATTATTGTGTATATTTTATATTTAGTTTTGTTACTTATGGCATTCTTTTTATTCACCTTTTCTGCTTAGTAGAGTAGGCAACATGTTGGTAAGAGGAGCCGAGTGAGTGCCACCCCAAAAATATCAAAACACAAAAAATGAACCCTGAAAATTTAAAAAAACACTAATTAAGTGCGAGTTGGATTCGCCCACCGAGGCTTCCGTAACAATTTCAGGTTGGTAGGTCAACGGATACAAGTACACTGTAGGCCTTGTTAAGTTTGACAAACCTAAGTTTCCGTGCATATGCACCCATTTGTATAAAAAGAACTATAATTATAGGTTTGCTTAGAAGTGTATTTTTTTCATAGATCTAAGGAACAAATAGATCTGAGTAATTGATATAAATTTCAGCTTGATTCGTCCTCGCGAGCAACTAAGTGATCCTGAGGGTTCCGTCTTGTCCTTTTTAGATATGAAACCCTAAAAATACCTCTAAACTGGTCTAGACAAAAAATTATTTTTTTTTATCCGCAAGTGACTGTAAACGCAAAGAATGTGTTTTCGATTCCTACACAGAGGAATGAATTATTTAATATTTTTATTTTCTCGTTCTGGCGATTTGAGGCTTTCAGTTCTGAACAACTGAATTTGGCGGAAAGTGGGATGTACAATATACTGTGTTGGTACCCAACATTACTCAGCACACAATTTATCCATATGAAAAAAAGGAATTGAAAAGATAGACTGCGAAAATAACTTACGTATTATTACTTTTTATATTAGGCATTAGTTGATAGAAGTATAAGGCACGTCTAAATAAATGAAATGAAAGAATAAAATGACATCCATATAAATTAAATCGCAGCGAACGTATTATTATTTTATTGAATTCTCGCAAAAACTGTTCCTACGTCCATAATAAAATAGTCTCATCATATTAAGACCTGTAGTCCGTAGCCGTAGCGCGTAGCATTCGTAGCACGTCTACGAGCGCTTAAGTCGACCAATCGCTACGAATCTACTTCGAATACATTCCCACCAATATTTATTTAATACCTGTCGTATTTTATTTATGAGCACCCTTTTTTATATATATATATATATATATATATAGCTTACTAGATTCAGAGCCCTAGAATTTTATTGAATTCACGTAATTTATTCTTTAATTGAAATATTGTAACCGTACATTGTAAATTTTTTAATGATACTGAGTTTGTAATCGATTTTTCTAGAATTGAGATAGGCCAGTAGTGGCCCAGGGGCACAACGTGTGACTGTTGAATCAACTGGTTGTGGGTTCCATGCCCAGTCGAGAAAATGAAATAATTATTTACATTTATTTTTTCATTACTTCGCTCTGGTGTCAAGGCAAAGTATGGCGTTGAGTTCTGTCATTTAACACGCAATGCTTCCAGAACTTGACGGAAAGTGGGAAATGGAGTGTATGATTAACACTCAGTTCCCTCTGTGCGTGATACAGCGTGAAGGAATAATCTGGAGATGTTAGAAATTTAACAATGTTTTTTTCTTAATCAAAGACATAATGTGTCTAATTTAGTGCAACACTGCAACATTTGATTTAGGACACGCGTTTTTTTGTTAAAATAACTAACATAAAATACGTCATTTATGCACCAAAAAAATTGATGTATAAAAATCTAAAGTAAGTAAAAAACAGTAGAGACATTTAAAGAACCCACATGTCGTGCAAAAAATGTTTCATTGCAAATATATTTTAAAATTTGATTAAAACAAAGCTAAGGATTAGCGCTTATATCGCGCTCAAACAAGACGCTTACGGTACTGTGAGGTTTTTAATTAATTTTTCATCTCCTACGAGCCTCAGTTGCGAGGTCGTTTAAAATGTACGTGTTATATTTGTATACTGATATTTCATTTGGCAATCGGTTAAGCGGATTCGGGATTAAAGTGACCACATTTTTCATGTTTGCCTTCTATTGGACTCTGTTGAAGGGTAAAATTTCATAGAAACGGCGTTCGAGGAATTTTCTTGATTTATTATTGATTTACCGCTGTCGTTTGACGACGTTGTGGTACAGTTGAAAAGTGTCTAGCTGTGTTCGATAATATATTCATCTTCTTTTTAGAAAATATATTATTTTTTTAAAATAGCGGAATTCGAATCTATGTCTCTTGGAATTTATCCAAATCGGCTGACCACTTAGCCATATCTTGTTTGTCTAGCTACGCCGAAATTGTTGTATGTTTGAAAAAAACTTCTTTTTAAACATAACTTGCAAATTTATCTAGGTATATTTTTCTTGTTAGTTTTTTCGAACATGACTCGGCATCGGTTAACATAGCTCCAGAATTCGACAGAAAGAAAAGAAACTCTCTTACCTCCTCCTCTGCCTACCCTGTTGTGTGCGTGATACATTGTGAAGCTTAAAAACTAATTTAATGGTGCCTATGATTGTAGCTAGCTACATTCGCAAGCTATTTTTAATATACTATAAAATATTTTATAACGACGTAGACGGAACGGTAGTAGGTTTGTTTGAAATTGACAGTAAAATAAATCGTAGTGTTGAATTCCGTCACTTAAAATGCAAGAATCTAACCTAGTGAGAACCGAGGTTCCTTAACACTATGTTGCCCACTTTTCTAGCCTGCTGTATGCAGGATACATCTTGAGGCTTAAAAAATATTTTTGGTATGTTCTAATCCATCTATACTAATATTATAAAACGAAAGAGTTTGTTTGTTTGTTTAAACGCTAAGATCTCTGGAACTACTGGTCAGATTTATTTATTTTTTGTTTTGTAAGAAAGCTACATACTATAGGCTATATAACATTACGGCTTAATTCTTAGTTAAATAACGAAATGACAATAACTGAGACGCCATCAAATTACTTTAACCGCGTTCGTTACAGAAATAGTTACATTACTACTAAAACATTTACTTTTATTAGCTTTCAAATAAAGTCCGTGATACCGTATATATATCTTTTATAAATAAGTCACAATAAGACATTATGTGACAAAAAATTATTGAAAATTGTAAGGTGCGATTTCAACGTTTCTTATTTGAGAAGGTATTGAAACTTGCGGACGAAAGTTATTCCATCATCTTGGAAATTAAATTATGATAATTTTTGTCGTGTATAGTACGTATACTTTTCGAGAAAATGTAAAATTAAAATAATTCAACACTCTACGAACGCAAGCTCGAGTCCCGCGGGAGCCACGTAGTGCTTGCACTTCATCAAAATTATGAAGAATGATTGAATATATAAATGATATAATCAATCTGTTGACAAATACAGTATAAAAAAAATGGCCGCTAGTATTACTAAAATGTAAATATGCTTTATATAATATAGTGTTAACTCTAAATATTCTAGTAACTACATATAAAAATAACATTATTAGAAGGGATCTCCAAAGGTTATACTTATAATTGTAATTTTCCAATTTTCTTCAGGGTATAAGTACAAATAGAGAAAGTGCGAATAACATTTGAGGTAAGTAGAGTGTCTGATCATTTAATTTAATTTCACGTTTTCGCCGTGTGATCCCGGCCTAGAATAGGATCATCCTGGTGCTGGTGGTGTCGTAAGAAGCGACTAAAGTACGTGTGGTAGAGTCACGTCGCCAGC
>DWAN01000242.1:0-27086 GCA_018230445.1 Heliconius hewitsoni | reverse complement strand
AAATATAAATGTAAATAAATATTTCACTTCCTCGAGTGGAGATCGAACCCACAACAAGTCGATTTTACAGTCACGCTTTGTGCCTCTGCGCCACGACTGGCCTGGCGATCACGCTTTTAAATCAACATAATTAAAACATAGGAGCATTTAGGCATCGATTTAGGCATAGATTATAGTATCGAAAATCTGAAAAGAGAAAAATTATATGTATTCCGTAGAAACAGTTCATTTCAAATAAAATGAGTGCTTATATTCTTAATTATGTCAACTTCTGTAACTTGTACTTCCCGTTGACCTGCAATCCTGAAATTGATACGCAAGCCTTGATGAACAAGTCCGACTCGCACTTAACCGCAGCTTCTTATGGTTTTGTATTTATAATATATATTGTCAAAAAATCTTGTAAAAGAATATAGACTACCTCAGTACTTGGATATTAAATTGTTATTTTAATTAACAACGTTTTGTATGTTCTTATCATTGCTTATTATTTTTTGGGATGTTTAATAAAAATTTTCTCGTACAAAAATATGAGAAATATGAAGTTTTTTTTTAAATGGTTGAAGAGTTTGTTTGGTTGAACACGCAAATCTCAGGAACTGCTGGTTCGAAGTGAAAAACATTGAAACACAAAAACAATATTGAATAGTCCACTTACCGAAGAAGGCTGTAAGTTATATTAGATCATGTTAATCGATTTAACTCATTGAACCTAGCCAGTGTTACTTTTTGAATTTATAAAATTTCGTGTGTCATACTCCTAGTACACATTAGAAAGTGTTATTATTATTCTTCTTTATTTATACACTTAAAGATATACAAAAATAAAACAGAAAAGAACACAAATGTAACCATCATAATCTCTTTAGCCAACGTTTAGAGCGAAAAGAAACTGTTATAATTTTGCGAAAATGGGTGGTGGACATAGTTAAAAAAATGCATAGAAAATCGTAAATATAATTAGATATATACAAAATAATATACTGATACATAGCTATTTATAATATATCTAATAAATATATATAAATATATCCAATGTAGACAGAAATTGTCACAAAGTGATGACGTACAGCTTCTTAGGCTCCTAGTGACTACAAATTTCCAAATTTTGGCAGTGTCGCCTTTTTCTATAGTACTATAGATATGGTGTCTTTGTGCATCTTTGCATGATGTATTCCAACGATTACTTTTCCCGATTAGCATCACTATCATCGAGTTTAGATTTATGCTTTTCCAAGTTTTTTATACATCAGATTTTTAATTTCAGAGTTTATCTAAGGAGCTGGTAAGCATTAACGTATCTAGTTAATTTTTCTTGGTAAATTTTGTTACAAGTACAATTTCTGGGCTGGGCACCAGACTACTCTGAAGTGAACAAGGCCCACATGCCTCCCCCCTTTCCTACGCCCATGCTGGCAAGTGTTTCATCTTTATCAGCTTAATGGGAGCATGCACATCATATAGCTGCTATAGCATTGACTAAAAAAAAACCACCTTACTGTCTATTGTATCTGGGATAACTAGACTCCAATCAATTATCCTTGCGTCATCATAAAGACGTTCTCTATCTATTGCACCAAAAAAATATTTTAGAAGAATTTTTGATTGTATTTTAGGAGGACAAATTTTACAACAGAGATAAAAAAATCATGAAAGGAAAATGCATTAGCAGGACATTGTTCATGCTCTCTCAACTCTTCATTTTATTTATAATTGACTAAGTTTTTAAGTTTTTAGAAAACCCATAACTATCGCGTTTACATACGCGTCGGTACACATGCTTATTCAGTGTGTGCTTATTCTAAAAACTCCACCTCAATTTCCACCAAATTCTGGATGCATAGGTGAGCAGCGGAACTCAACAACTATAAATAATATCGAAAATATTAAAAAAAAGTTATTTTTCGTGAAAACAGCAAACGATATCAGTTCAAAGCGAAGTTAGAGATTGGCTTTCATTCCGCATTAACAATTCAGTACGTCACAAAGACTCCCCTCATCTCTGAATGAGCACTTATTATCTTAATGAGATGAAATTTAACGCCCACAGTGTCTGTCCTTGTCGGACGTATTTTGATCTATGTGTATATAAAATGGAAGGAATTAAGTATTCTTAATTATTATTTATATTAGGGTAATTAGTTTTCTTATTAAGGTTCCGTATCTCAAAAGGGAAAACCGAGAAGGGATCACCAACAGACATCAAATATACACTCCCATATACACAAACACTTATACAAACATCGCTTATACAAACAAAAGCTTTTAAATTTTGCAAAAGTGGCCTATTTATTCCCGACTGCTAAGGAAGGGTTGTGTTTTTTGCGCGTATCTCGTATATATGTATGTATGTAATATTCTTTATTACCTCATATCTCTAGAACCGCTGAACGAATTTATATAATTGAGGTATCGTTAGATTCGTATTAGCAGCCCAAGTGTTCTTGCGTTAAAAAAAACAATCATGGTGGCTGTGGGACGCCATTGGACTTAGTGAAAAAAAAATTTTCGTTTACAATACCACAATATGGGTATCAAATTCAACAGCTCAATATGAGGATTTCAAAAAGGTATATTATGATAATTCATTACCATAATGAATCCTAACAAAAAAGTGAATAATAAAAAATGTATATAACAAAACTCCCACCTGCATGAAACTAAAAAGAAAATAAACAAATCCAATAGTTTATTAAGATTAACAGTCGGGACCTATATGTAATTCTACAATCAATAAAATCTTTACCAGGAACCCCGCCAAATTTAAAGAGGTAGCGCAGCGTAGCGCTGAGTTCCGCTACTCAACACGCAATGTCTCAAGAATTTGGTGGGAAGTGGTATATGAAAGTGTCTTAATGAGTAACAAAATGTCTTAAAAGTAGGTTCTCAGGTTTCCTCTGCCTATTCTGCTATGTACGGGATACAGCGTGAAGCTAAAAAATTTAAAAGGTAAAGGTGCGTTAAACGTAAATGTGTGATTATTCTGTAAACAATAAAAAGGAATTGTATAAAGATACAAAATAACATATACTTATTTACTGAAAATACATTTATAAAACTTCAGAGGTAACCTTTAACCATCGATTTTAACGAATCGATTGTGAACCCCATTCGCTCTGTAATCTTCGTACGTTTTATTTTCCAAGGAAATCGTGACAATTTTTTAATTAACTGGTCAATTTACCAGATGATTGCAATATTAAAGAAAGAAGAAAATTAAACGTTTTTCTTAATGAAGTAAGTTGAGTATTTAAGTTGAGTAAGTCGTACGTTTGATTCTCGTGTAAATAAATTTTGAGTTAATAAGCTATTTAGTCATAGTAAGTTTTGAGTGTATGAAATAAAGCAGCTTCACGTTCTGTATCTTGCAGGACGTACAGAGGGAACCTAGTGTTAAGAGTCTCAGTTCAAAAATGTTTGTACAAATTTTGAGCTATTGTGTGTTGTTGAAAATAATTTGTAATTTGTCTACCAGTACCAGAACTTAACGCGGCGCTCTGTAACACCAGAGCGAAAAAATAAACATATTGAACATTACGTTTTCTCGGGTGGGAATCGAACCCACAACCTGTAGAGTATACGATCACACGCCTGTGTCTCTGCGCCACGACTGGCCTCAAAATCAAAATTATTTTTAATTTGTATTAGTTTTAATAAATATATAATTCATAGTACCACAACAATAATTATCTATAACTACCTTTTAGTTTCCATTTATTATACATAATATAAATAACATTGTGTTTATTATCTCATTATAAATTCACTTCGGCGTGTTCAATAATTAATTGAAATGCACAATTTCAATTTTACATGATTATGATACAGTTTTAAATGTAAATTGATACATTTACATGTAAATTGAGGCCGTCGTGGCGGAAAGGCATAAGAGCGTGGGTTCGATTTTCACTCGGTGGAATTCAATATTTATTAAAAATAAATGAGCTTCACGCTGTATCCCGCACACAGCGGGGTAGGCACAGTCAACTTAGTGTCTAGACACTCCGTTTCCCACTTTCCGTAGAATTCTGGAGACATTACATCTTGAGTGGCATAACTCAACGCCGCCCTTTAAATCGACACCAGAGCAAAAAAATTGCAATATACATTTTAAATAAATATTTATCCCCTATAAATATTTATTATTTTTTAAATAAATATTTATAAATATTTATCCCCTCGAGTGGGGGTGCGAACTCACAATCAGTCGGTTTACAGCTACATTTTGTGCCTCTGCGCCACGACTGGCCTCAACCACAATAAAAACGTGTTATTTGTAACCTCATAGATGATATTTTTTTTGCGTCACGGACACTCGTTTCTCATTAAGATACTTCCATTCCCCACTTCTCGTTTCAAATTCCGTATGAGGTGGCGAAACTCAACAATACAGCTTATAATTGATAAAAAAATAAAACATTTATTGAGAAACGGTGCTTTTTCATAAAAAAAAAACGTAGAACACGCGGTAAATTACTATGAAGATAAACATCTAAAACTTAGAGTTAACAAATAACAAGATTATTATCCGTACTATGAATATATTACAGTTTTAACTGGTTTCGTTCGAGCTTTATCTCGTAGGAGTTGTGAAGAATTATTTCTGATATAACTACCCTTATTACATAAGTTACTTGAAAAGTTATTTTTAAAATTAAATCACTATTTGCTTAGAGATAAAGAGTAAAATAATAGGAAGGGGTCGTCATGGCACAGTGGCTGGCAGTTAACAGTAACATATACAGTTGTGGGTTCCATTTCCATTCAGAGTACTGAATTATTTTCATTGTCCTTGTTCTAATATCTAGCACGACGTTGATTTACGTTATTCTATATAGTGGGTGTCTTAATACTAGCCTTCCCTGCTTTGTGAGAGATATAGCCGGAAAGCAAAAGGACAATGACTGAAAAAATTATAAAAAAAGATCTTCACCTCAATATCTAAATCAAGAAAAGAGTAAAATCGTATATTTCTATATTCAATTTAACAGGTAGGTAGTTCATTATTCAAATCAAATATGCGGGTAATACTTGTTTTTTTTAAATTTAAGAACGTTACACAGCGTCTTATTGTAATTGTAGTTTTTGAGTAAATGATCAAGATGTGTCCCATAGAGTAAGGCTGTGGAACGTATTGAAATTATATATGTATTGAAATTATATAGATGAATGGGCAGAAGGAACTTTCTGCTTTTCGAAAAAAGAAATCCTGTAGTTGAGTTGAGAATTCAGCAAGAAAATGGAGAACGGAAGAGTCATAATGGATACCGAGTGTCTAAACACTAGGTTCCCAGGTTCCTGTTGCCTACCTTGCTAAGCTTAAATTAATTTTGTTTTAGAAGACAAATAGAAAAGCGCTCTGACCACCACTAACCCATACGTCCTAATTAAGCTACGTCGACATTTTATGTGAAAAAATAAGTTTAAGTTTAGAATTATTTCTAACGTATTATGTACGTATAAATATTTTGCAATTGGAACCAAAAGTAACTGGCGCTGTTGAAAATCAATAGTTGGCAATCAAATACAGAAGCACCTTGACGGTATACTTACCTACATATAAGGGTAGGTTTGTATGTCTATATCGTATCGTGGGTATTTCTTAATAGTTCCAAATATATATATTGTGTATACGTTTGTTAAAATTTACATAATAATTTGAGGCCAGGGGCACAAACTGTGACTGTTAAACCGACTGGTTGTGGATTCGATCCCCACTCGATGAAATATTTATTTAAATTTATATATTTTCATTTCTTCGTTCTGGTGTCGAGGCAAAGCGCGGCGTTTTGTTCCTCCACTCAACACGCAATCCCTCCAGAACTCGGCAGAAAGTAGGGAACGGAGTGTCTTAGCACTAGGTTCCCTCTGCCTACGTGTGTCGAGTAAGGACCCATAACTTGTGTCGCTGGCCGCAAATTAATTATTGTTTAATATAAATTATACAATTATTTGGCCCAACAAAAAAGTTGTCAGTTCAAACCACTAGTTCTTGAGATTACCGCGTTCAACCAAACAAACCCTTCAAGCAATTTGCAAACTGCTACTTATATCAATATCAAACTTTATATACGTTTAAAAAGTTTTTATTCCGCAACAAAAACTCAATAAGTCCTAATTTGATATTGATGAGTGCACCGTGACTCGTAAAACAGGGACTTTACCCATTTCCGGTTCAATAACAACTTTTGTTATAACTGCCTTTTATAATATCCTATAGTAGATAAAATTGTCAAAAAATAGATTACTTTCTCTTTTTTTACGGTTTCGTTCGTACTTTTTAAGGAAAAAGGGAACCCTTATAAGATCACTTTGTTGCCCGCCTGTCTGTCAAAACCCTTTATCTCTGGGACTTTTGGAGATATCGAGTTGAAATTCAAACCATATATTCAGATATATGGCTCCACGATTATCTGATAATAAACATATTTATACATTTACTTAGAAAAAAGATATGGTCGTATAAATCGCAAAAAACGCGTATTTCGACATTACCAAGGGAATCAAAATTCATAGAGTATTTCCGGTTGACCTAAAATTCTGAAATTTGGCAGCTAACATCTACAGGTAGTCCAAGAAAAAAATCTGAAAACTATATATTTGTAGTTAAATCTTTAAAGTTAGTCTTAAAAAGTAGGCAAAATTTGGTATTAAAGCCGCTAGTTTAAGTGAGCTATTAAATGAAAGAGCTCTAGCTAAGCTAAGTCTGAATTTCAGTAAAAGCTAAAGAACTTCAATTTTTACGCAACTCTCGGTGGGCGAGCCCCCCTAGTCCGGTTTTTTTTTAATCAGCTTCACGCTATCCCGCAAAGTAGGCAGAGGCACCTAGTGTTAAGATATTCCATTACACAGCTTCCGACTAAATTTCGAAAAATTGCGTGTTGAGTTGCGGAACTCAACGCCCTGATTCGTCTACCGGAGTTAGCAAATGAAAATGACTATAATTATTCCCCCGGTTACAGATTGAACCCGCAACCGTTACGTTTCCAGTCAACCACTGTTCGACGCTACGACGGACCCAATTGAATTAGACTTTCTATTATTTAGAAATAATCGATACAAATCGAACATGAAATATTGTTGTTCTAGAAGAAAATATATGAAACTAAGTTTTCTTACGTGTAATAAATCAAAACTGCGCTGAAAGTTGCCACCCAAATATTTAGTAGTTTTTAGATTCCTAAACAGGCAAAAGTGGATGTTTGGTTGAGCGCGCTAATCTCGAAAACTGCTGTGTCGAGTTGAAATATTCTTTTCATCTTGGACAGTCCATTTATCGAAAATCTTACTTGATATTGAATTGATACACTGTATCTACGAAATATCTAATAATATAAAAAATGTGTCACAAGTCATACATAAATATAAATGACTTCCTTTAAATTACGCGGACGAAATCGCATGTAAAAGTATTTTTTTTAGCTTCACGATGCATGTAAGATGCATATAGCAGTATAGGTAGAGCCATGAAGCCTAGCGTTAAGACACTCTGTTCCCATTAAGACATTCCCGTCCCCCACTTACCGCTGAATTCTGGAGGCAGTATAAAACTATTAAATATTTTATTTTCTCGAGAGGAAATTGAACCCATAACAATAATAGTAATATGAAACAAAAATCATACGTACCAAATATCAATATGAAACATATTTCCCGAGTTTTGTCAATACGCAATCACCTGGGAAATTTCAGTTATATGAACTAAAGTAAATATTAGACATATTGGTGGCGTCTCCGGGGAGCGTCTGGATGTTAGCGTTCGAGTAGTTATAAGTAGTGACGTCACTCAATAATCGATATTATGGGAAAGGCCTATGTGGAATTCTAAGAATTTTAGAATATAAAAAAAATTATGCTCTGTAGCTTTATGTTGAACTAGGTGTAAAACTTGTACTGCCTTTCGAGAAGTCCGCTTAAGTGCTTTCCTATACTCCCCAAGGAACCTATAGGAGAAATTTTAAATTTCTAAATCGACAAAAAATTTAGCAGCTAGAATCTATATAGGTAGTACTAGTTCAGATAAAATCTGAAAACTATAGATTTGTGGTTAAATCCCAAAAAAAAAAATTGGCAATATGCCTTAAAAGTCGGCAAAATTTGGTATTGAAGCCGCTAGTTCAAGCGAGGTATCCAGTTTTTCAGAGACCTCCAGTTTTTGTACATAACTATCGGTGGGTGAGCCCGACTCGCGCTTGTCCTGTTCTTTATTTTATCTTCAAGCATACTCTGGTATCTTACATAGCAGGATAGGTAGAAGGGATAAGTAGTAATAAGACATTCTAGTAATAAGACATTCTATTCTTCATTTTGAGGCCGCGTTTTCTCTTGATACCAGAGCGTGGACATGAAAATAGTTCATTCTTCCCAGCGGGAATCAAATTCACACCCATCTTCTCTTCGGCCGCTGCGCTTATAATTTTTACGTTGACTTATTTTATTTATGAATGTATGATACGTGCTTCTCTATACTACAAAATGTAAGCCTTCGCAAAGTTACGATAAGGTACAGTAAGCTTCTGTGGGGGTGTGAACTAAACAGGATTATGTGAGATTTAGAAATGTTCATGATATGAAATCTTACCGCAAATAGAAGCATTGTATATAAAATTAAATTAAATTATATCAGCTTCACGCTGTATCCGGCGCACAGGAGGGTAGGAGGACGGAACCTTAAGACACTCCACTTTTCCACTTTGTGGTGGAAAAGTGGAGTTTAGTGGAGGAACTCAACGGCGGGCTTTTGCCTTAGTGCAAGAGCGGGGAAACGAAATATAAATTTAAATAAATATTTCATTTCCTCGAGTGTGGATCGAATCTACAACCCTCCTGTTATAGTCACACCCTTGTGCCCCTAGGCCACGACGGCCTCCATTATATTTTTACTATCATATATTTCTTTCAGCTTCACGCTGTATCGTGCAAGGGTAGGCAGAGGAAACCCAGTAAGATGCTCCTTTCTCCACACAAATGTTCCTCAACTTTCGAGTTAAAGCATTTAATTTGGCGGAACTGAACACCGCTTTTTGACTTGCTACGAACTCACAATCTTCGAATTTACACTAAAATATTGTGCGACCTTAAAATTACAATTTTGAATATATTTTATTCATGCTATAATCCTAGTAGAATACTTAGAAACGTGACATGACAGTTACCTCACTGAATACTCGTTTCACCTTTGCCTTTTGTTCTGAATTCTACAGCGAGTTTCGTATTTTTAAAGGGTTTTTATTTCATAAAGGGTTTTGAAAATATTCGATAAAATCTACAAAAGGAGGCGGTCGGGCCTTTTACCTACAAAGCAATTTTTAAACAAAGAAATTTCTTTTTAATTAAGTATACTATTACACAATTGAATGTGTTCAAAATTCTTTTTCGTAATAGTATTTTTCTTTTTAGGTCACCCGATCTATAAGTTATTTTCGTTTTATATTTTGAATTTTATATATATATTTTTTGTTTTATTCCGTTGATTGTTATAGTAAATTAATATTCTTTGATTTTGTATATCCATCTTTTTATTCCACGCTGTATGCCGCATACGTACGGTACAGTAGTCAAAAAGAATTTAGTATTGAGGAACACTTTGCCCACGCACAGCCCTATTTACATTGAGACATTGCGTGTTAAGTGGCGTAACTCAACACTGCGCTTTGCCTTATTACCAGAGCTACGAAAGGAAACAATTCATTCGCTCGAGCAGGTATCGGAACTCTCACCCGACATATTTATAGTCTACCACCACGTGGGACCATGAATTGGTGTGAAGTTTTCGAAATGTCAAGATTCCAAAAAAATTTCCAAACAAAGATATGTACTTTTCGAATTAATGCCTTTATTTGTATTGTTAGTTCTCACTTCGTGCCAAATTTTTTAACTGTACGTCCACGGCAAGTACCCTTGTAGGTATTGACTACTCGGTGGATTTCATATAAAATGTAGCAAAATCGATGCACTCATATTTTTTGATTGTATTGACTTTGATTGATGATTTTCTCTATACTTCAAGGGACCATACTTGATATTAATTACAGCTGGATACCTCCAGGCAATCTCGAGATAAATAGTCCTGACAGCAGACAGATGAACATCAAAGTGATCCTATAAGGGTTCCGTTTTTACCTTTCGAGGTACGGAAGAAAAAGAAAAAAATGACTATCATAAACATATACATACATATTTCGCAATATTTTTCTGCCTATCAATTACTAAATATGAATTACATAGAAATAGTACGAAAGCAATTAATTTAACGAGACCGGGCGATAATATACGGTTTGTTTCTCAGAACTACCCACTTGTTCTATATAAAATGTTTGGTCTGTCCTTGAGTAGGAGGAAAGGTTACATGACTGTTCTATACCAAGAACAGTCATGTAACCTTTAATCCAGTTAATGCTTTAATATAGGAGTATGTATTATGACACAATATTATGTTAATGCATATATAATTATTTTTTATAACTATCCTGTATCTTTTACATAGTAAGGGTAGGCAAAGGGAACCTCGTGTAAAGACATTCATTTTCAAGACATTGCATAATTAAGGGCACAACTCAACACCGTGCATTGTTGTACTAGAACGAGGAAATAAAAACAGGGCGGTTGCGTTTTCCTTAGAAATTCCAGGTCATAATTTTTTAAAAACAATGAAAAATTTTTATCATTACTTACGCACCCTAAAGAGCGGAATGTTTAAATACTAAAATACACAGCAAGAGTACGTGAACATAGAAGTGGAGGAACTTAAGACGATTTATAAAATTATTAAAACCAACATCGGTGAAATCAGGGAAAAATGATTTTAAATCCTAATAATGCAATGCAAAACAATGCCAAGATTTGGGAAAAGCATGTACGCAGATCGTCCGACAGGAGGGTAAATGGTGCTTTACGTTCGGGCGATACTGTGGGACTCACCGGTGAATCCGATCCTACCCACTAAACCCATCGGAAAGAGAATGAGACTAGTACATATGATACGTTCTAGGTTTCTCTGATCACAGGAACATTTAACGTTAAGTTAAGTATAATATAGTCTTATAGTCTTTCTCAATAAACAGAATATAAAAGAAAAAAATATTTTTTCCAGCCAGTAGTTCCTGAGATTGACACGTTTAACCAAACAAACTTTTTAACTTTATTTTATCAGTATAGAATCAGCCTGCAAGTGTTCAAAGCAATTCGATAATGTGGGTTTGCCATAAACTTGGTATATTTTACAACTTCTCGGGATAAACTTAAGGGCTAAGGATAGTTTTATGCCTACAATGAATATAAAAAATTGGCAGACCCAAAATTTTTATTATAAAAAAGTTTATAGGTATTAAATAATGGTGAAAATTATTGCAAAAAATAGTTTACAATACTATAAATATGAAGCAAGTTCTTGGGCACCAGGATGAAAATGTCAAAGATTCACTCTGTATCCCATCGGTAGTAGCCATAGAGAACCTAATGATTTCTCTACTTTTCTCCTAATTTTCTCACGGGAACGGGAAAAAACGGGATTTTACCATTATACGTTTTAATATTATGAATAACTTTAATATAATGAATGAATTGAAATGAGTACATTAATTTAATATAAATTCTGACAAAGAAAGGAATTTCCAAAAGTTTTGACATAGTAGTTTCGTAAAATTTATAATTGGAATAATTACATTATATAATTACATTATATAATTATATTATACTAAAGTTATAAGTATAACTTTCACAAATGTGAAAGAAATTTTAAATTATATTATATTATATTATTACAAAATATCTTTCATTTATTCATAAATTCTATTAATATATAATAAGAAAATTCAATTACCGAGAAAGACCGTCGTGACGTGTCGTACCGCGTCTACACGACGATTGAGGGTTGGACTCCCACTTGGTTCAAAAAGGTTGAAACACGGCAATTAACGCTTCGTTTCCTCTTACGGGAAACCAAAAAACTAATCTCCCAAGAATGGGGATGACATCCATTTTTTATATAAAATATATTTAATATAAAATATATTCATAAAATAAAATAATCATTTTGTGAAATCGGTTAAGCTACCTACAGAATCATAAGTATATTCAAACATGAATAAAACCCTCACGTACCTCGTTCTTTTTTACTGCCGTGTTAATGAAAGCTTACAAACGGATTTCTCAATATACCTCATAAGAATATATACAGGTATAAAATAATTAATTTATAGCTTATGATTTATATGATACTAACAACGAACGCGGCTTCGCTCGCTTTAGCGTATTAGTATGTAGTAATGAAGGCATTGGGGCCGAGTTTTGCCACTCAACACACAATGCATCAAAAAGTCGCCGAAAAGTGGAGAATAAATAATAATTCTTAACCTCAAATGGGAATCGAATCCACAGCCGTTGCGTTGTGCTTCTACGCCAGGGCCGCCTCTATTTAAATTGTTATCAAATATCCTCATTAGATGACGAAATTATGTTCTGACACTAAACACACAATGTTTTGAAAATTGGGTTGAAAGTGGGAAACGGAGTGACTAGATTCCTTACTTCTCTCTACTTAACTATAGGGGAAAAAGAGTAAATATTTTTTTTGTTCTAACGAACAATATACCCTTAAAGCTATATAAAATATACGTTACGAGAATACAAAAAACAACTTATACAAACTTTTTCATACAATTTATTACATTGAGAAATTGTTTTGTATCTCTCATTTGTTCAAAATTTGTTGCCAAATTTGGTACCGCCGGCAAAAACAAACGGCTTCACAAATTAAATGATTTGTACTGATGTCGGAGACACGGCTGGTAGGTAATGTTTTATTATTAGGGTATTGTAAAAAATTGTTATTATGATTTATTGTATAAAAATACTAGAGGTCAAAGAGCAGCTTCGCTCGCGTATATATATTTTGTTATGTTATAGCCAAATTATACACAATATTTACATAAATTGAAGCTTATGTGCTATTCTTAAATATATTACTGTCATCTAAATCCGTTCAGTAGTTCACAAAGCAGGGTAGGCAGAGGGAACCTAATGTTAAGACTTCCCGTTCCGCACTTTCCGTCGAATTCTGAAAGCGTTGCGGGTTAAGCGGTTGAATTCAACGCCGCGTCTCCTTACCACAGAGAAGAAATGAAAATATAAAATATTTCGTTTCATTCGTGGGAATTAAACCCACAACTTTTTACAATCGCACACTCGCTCAGCCAAGGATTGTCGCAAACTAGTTAATATCTATTATATTTTCAGTAGTAAGAATTCTACTCACAGTCAGGTCATATACGTGTGGAATAACACTTTAAAAATGTTAAAAAAATATTTATATGTATATATTTTTTCACAATTTTCAAATAAAAACAAAAGAGAATGAGACCAGTTTAAAAAAAGGACTAAAGCTCGTTTCTGTAACTACATTTAAATGCGTTCGTATTAACATTTTATTGTCTTTTATTTTCTTTTTTTATTCATTCATTTTATTTGTTCGAATTAGAAGCCAAACAAAACATAAATTGCTTTACGCTATATCCTGCATTTAGCAGAGTAAAGGAAATAAAGTGGTTAGACTCTCCGTTCTCTACTTTTCAAGACATTGCATATTGAGTGGCAGAACTCAACTCCTCCCTTTGTCTTGATCTCAGAGCGAGCCAGTGAAATCAGCATCATTTCTTCAAATAAGAATTGATTACAATCATCGTTTTTACTGTCAGACGCTAGCTTACAGTGGAATCCAACTCCACACAACGTTAAAATAAATGTTTTATATTATTGTATAGAACATACAAATTCGCTAAACTTATAATTAAACAAAACAAATCAAATTAAATCAACTTCACTCTGTATCTCGCATATCGCAGGGTAGCAGATATTAAGTCTTGAGTCACAGCACTCAAGACGAGCTCAAGAACTCAACACCGAGCTTTTGGCTTGGTGCTAGAGCGAAGAAATATTAAAAATTAAAAATTAATTCCCCCGAGTAGGGATGGAACCCAGAATTGTCGTGTTACAGTCACACCCTTGTGTCCCCGCGCTACGATGATTCCAATGGCTTTATATATTAACATAAGCTGGGATTTGAAGTGAGGGCTTAAAATAGAACATATAAATCCACGAATCCAAAGCTTCAAGTAAAATGAACGCTAAAACTGTTATACTCTACTCTACTATAAATTCCTATCAAACTAGGCCATTACAAAACAACGTACAAAATAAACGACGGAACGATTTACATTCTATATATATGCGATCGTAAATCGACTGCATTTTATGTTCGTTATTTACTGACTATGTTCAACCAGTTTTTTTACAACGTTTTACCTTACAAAATATAAGTGATTAGACACTACTTTTTCTATTTTTGATGCATTATATCATCGGTGGTTTGGATATCATCTGTGGGTCCATTGTGGCCCGGTAGCTCATTTCTCTAAACAAAACAGTTGTTTTCAATTCCTATTTGAAAGAAAGATTTGTTTTAGTGTAACAACACTCCATTCAATCGTCCGCCGATATATTGGTTATTTAGAGGTGGAACTCAATGCCAATTTTTTTTTAAGACTACGGAATCGAAATTTTAGCAGACGGCATACACACAACACAACTAAACACTAAAATCGAAATTTTAGCAGACTGCATACACACAACAAAACACGAAACAACGGCCTCAAATACTTGCATATTTATATGAGAAATAAACATGTAATCTCTTTTTTTTTTTTCAAAAAATAGAGCCACTGTGCCACAGGGTATAATATCCTTTAATATTATGAATTTTCTCATATAAGCCTTTATATTTGGTTAGAACTTTTATAGGAATGTTATTACTTCGTAACGCTGTTTGTAGCTAAGGGCGTGTGTAGACTACAATCATTATTTCAATATTGATTTTCGTCTACTTTACAGCGTGTAGTGTATACGTTCATATATTTTAATTTGAGGCCATCGTGGTACGGTTGTGAGTTCGATTCTCACTTTGGAGAGTCAATTTTATTTTATCGCTTTGGTAACAAGAGGAAAAATGTATGTCGAAAATTGGGCTTAAAGTAGGGAAGGGAAGGTTTTCTTAAGCCAGCATTTTAGATTCACTCTTCTCGCTATGCCTTCTTTTTTTAATGTTCGAGGCATTTTGGGTTGAGTGGCGGAACTCAACACGCTTTGCCTTTTTACCAAGCCATAAAAATGGAAATAATTCATTCCTCCGAGTGGGAACTGAACCCACAACCGTTATTTATAGTTATGAAACATAATCTTAAAATAAAAACTTATTAATTTTACATAAACTGAGATTTGAAATTAGAACTTATAGTAATTAGGCAATATATCTATACTACCTACACTTCTATAATAACAAGGCAAACAATTCCCCTTGGGTTCTTGTTATGTCAATTTACACAACAAGATTGATGTATACAAAATTAATATCTAACATTAAATCAATTAATTCGGTTCTAGAAATTCAATTATATCGCCGACTCGAGCCGCAAGGCTTTGTAATAAGATTAGTCTTAGAAGAGCAGTTTAGCATAGTGCTGCTGGTTTCTCAAAGTCTTCTCATATCAAAGTCTTTTTTTCAGCTTCACGCTGTATCCCGCTTACAGCAGGTTAAGGCAAGCAGTGTTAAGGCACTCCGCTCCCCACTTTCCGCTGAATACTTTAGACATTGCTTATTGAGTGGCTGAACTCAACGCCGCGCCTTGTCTCGTTGTGGGAATCAAACCTGTCACGTTTACAGTTGCCTCTAGGTACTCCTCAACAGGCTTAATAATTATTAAGCTTTTACCAATAATTGTTAAATAACAATACCAATATTGTTTAAGTAATAAAACCGAAAATATACAATACTACAAACTTAAGGTTATATGTACTGTTATTATTTTTATAGTTTGAAGCTGAATCTCGTGTATTAAAGCAGTGTCAGTAGAGGGAAAAAAATTCCTGTGCCGAATTGAACCCACTACCATTACTATACAGTAAGACACTGTGCCAATACGGCCTCATTTATTGACATTTTGTAAAAAATCTAAAAGAAAACACGTTTGTCTCTCCCCTTATACGGTAAAGCGTATTCATTTTATTTGCATTCATATTATATGCCAATCCGCGTTACAGGCAGTGGAGGTTCCTCACATAAATCCATTTATTTTGAGCCTTTATTGTATGAATAGAATGTTTACTACACACTGCACATTATTTCTATACGACTGTAGATGTGACAGGTTGCGGGTTGAGTCCCACTCGAGGAAGTAAAGTATTTAGTATTTTCATGTCTTCGCGCATCTAATAGGGGAATGCGCGGCGTTGACTCTTGACACGCAATGCCTCTAGAATTTAACGGAAAGTGGAGAATAGAGTGTTTTATGGAAATAATATGCTATTTCAGCTCCTTGCTATTGAATTAATTTAACAATTTTATAATTTAAGCTACGTAACGTGCTTGCTTTGAACGTTAAATTTATCATTTGTATTAAATATATGTATACATTGAAAATGTATATTTATTATTTAGTTTTTATTTATAACGAATTTCTCATATATCTATGCTTATTTTCCAAATAAGTAAAAAGTAGGCATAGTGAACCTGGGAACCTAATGTCTCAGGCACTCCCTTCCTATTACAGAAATTATTTACTGAAATTACCAGAGCGGAGAAAATGAAAATATTGAATGTTTCATTTCCTCGTGTGAAAATCGAACTCTCAACTATTCTGTGGACTTATGCCCATGCGTCATTGTATTATAAAAACAAGTTGGATGTTAGGTTTTGCTTGTTTGGAGTTGAGTACTACCACTCAATATACGATGTCTTGAATTCTGTACGATAGCGAAGAATAAAGTGTACTTGGTGTACTCTATCTACTCGGCTATGACTCTTGAATACCATTCAGCATTCAAAATATTCTCCTTAGTATTAAATAAAACTTTAAAAAATTATAAAATACAGCGTAAACCAAAAAAAAAATTTTGAAACTAACAATAACCATCTTTATTTCTTTATATAAAAACAAAAGTGTAGAAATAATATTTTATCACATATTACAGTCACCAGAAAACGAATAAAAGAAAGTAAATATCAATATTTCAAATTCGAAAGAAAACCTGTCGACATTATTTAATCTCGCGAAAGCTTTACTGAACGAACTCTACTCGTATACTATAAAATATGTTATACGCTACGAAGTGCTACGAGAATTTACACTGTGCTACATGTATGAAGGTTAGCATTAGTTTGTGTGATATTGTAAAAAAAAAGGAAATCGCAGTCATCTTTTGTTGGAGAATATCTTCATCTTGCGTTTTTAAACATATCTTGTTTTAAATAAAAAAAATAAAAACGATGAGTTTCGCCATTACTTTAACGAACTTCTCGATGATTTTTTTTGCTTCATACTGTATCCTGCACATAGGGTAGGTAGAGGGAACTTATAAACCTAGTGTTAATACACTCTGCTTGCCTTTGGAACGTTTCCGTTCCCTACTTTTCACCGAACTCAGAGAGGGAGTCCCTCCACCCAACACACAATTCCTCCAGGATTCGGCATAAAAGTGGGGAACCGAAATGTGTTAATGAGAATGTAGTATCTTTACACTAGGTATCCGGGTTCCCTCTGCCTACCCTTGTTTTTACAGGATACACCGTGAAGCATAAATAAAAGCCTTTTGTATTTCGCAAAATAGTGAATTGTTACTAAAATAATGTTTTCAGATATCTTTACTTAACTTAACTTTGTATCTCGCAAATAGCAGGGTAGATAGAGGAACCTATAGGTCGTTCTTAAAGTTTAACTTTTCGAGGTATTGTATATTGAGTCACGGAAATCAACGTTACGCTTTGTCTTGTTGTTGTTGTGTTAAATTAATTAATTTCCCCAAGTGGAAAACGAACCCACAATCACCGTATTTGCAATAAGACACTTCTAGACCAAGACAAACAGGTTCAATTTATTATTGAGAAAAATTTAATTATTGCTACCATTGTACACCAGCTCAATATTTTGATACGATGTAAACACGTAGCACCTTTCTACGGAGTGCTACAAACATGCTTAAGGACTTTATATGGCATTTGAGATGTAAATTCGTGTTTGTGTTGAATTGGACGGTGTGTGGGTGACGGAGTATCTAAACGCCATGTTATATATATGCGAATAAGCCTTTTTTTTTATAATAGTATGACGTTTATATATTTTTTGTATCTTATATGTTCTTATCAAAACAAAAAGATATTCTGTTTATAAACAGTATTTTCATATTTTCTAAAATCTATACATTTATGATGTCACTATGGTGCAACAGTATAAAGTCTAAAGGTTCAATATCCATTCAGGAGAATTGAATTGTTTTAATTTTGTCATTAAGAGCCGCCACTCAACACTCAGTGTCCCGAAAATTTGGCAGAAAATGGGGAACTGACAGGTTGTTTTTTTACTTTAATTTTTTTATATCTTCATATAATTTATTACAAAGATTACAACAAAAAGTTGTACACTTCTGTACATGTCATAAGAGTTTCTAATTAAAGAAGTTTTTGTTACACATACTCTAAGCTAAAACTTTTGATAGTATGACATTAGCTAAATTATTAATTTTCTGTGAAACATATTCGTATGTGGGTCACAGTACAATTGGGATTATTAAAATGTAATATGTTGGGATTATTATATTGGGATTAATTAAAATGTACCGCATCGCTATGAACGCGTTGGTCGTGGTCGTTCAAAGCCTATATAGGGAAAAAAATATTATATATATAATATCGTTCGCTAACACTCCAGTATGAATGGATAACTTACGGTGAAAAGTCCCAGCGTTCAGCAGCATATTATATTTGAGGGAATATAACTGTTTTGCCTCAGCAAAAAGGACTAACATATTAAATATTTAAATAGTTATTATTTTCCAAACTAACAAGGAAGAAGAAGAAGAAGGTAGAGAAGGTTATAACTTTATGACATTTAAAAACGATAGTATCTGCTAAAAAGCAAATTCTGATAATAATTTATTGTAAAAAATAACCACAAAACAAAGTCGGCACAAAATAAACACATTTTTTTGTAATAATATTCACGCAGCGTTTTATGAGTTTAGACTCATAAAACGCTGCGTAGCTTATTTATTCATATATATTGATTAGGTTTTTTATACCTACAAATGAAAATAACTACTAATTGTGACACAATCTACGTCTGGGAGTTATCTCTGACACTGTTACAATACATAGTAACTATATATACATATTAACATCATCTATATATGTCTTATTGAGGCCAGTCGTGGAGCAGGGGCACAAAATGTGACTGTAAAATTGACTGGTTGTGGGCTCGATCACCATTCGAGGAAATGAAATTTCTTAGATTTATATTTTCATTTCTTCGCTCTGGTGTTGAGACAAAGTGCGGCGTTGAGTTCCGCCACTCAACACGCAATGCCTCCAGAACTCGGCGGAAAGTAGGGAACGGAGTATATTAACACTAGATTTCCTCAGCAGGGTAGCCTGCTGTGTGCGGGATACAGCGTGAAGCTTATTTTTTATATATCTTATAGCTTTCCTTTATAAACGGAAAGAATAAAAAGAAACTACTTTTTAATAGAAACCAGTAGTTCCTAAAGTTACCATGTTCACCCAAACAAAATCTTCAACTAGTAGAGAAGTATAGATATAAGCGTCCGATTAAATTATTAGACGGGAGATTATTTGGAATACAGTTTGTGAAGAGGTCCTTCGATCCAATCAACCCTAACATGGCAAATCTAGTAAACACGAACTTTCTAAAGTAGTTATTGGCAGAGACGGAATTTTGACTCTGTATTCCTTTAATATTCATATTTTGCATATTATTTATTAGTCAAAAAAGCATGCCAGTAGTAGCATATGGGCAAAAGTGTGTGACGGTAAAAGTGATAGGTTGTATGTGATTTTCATTTCATCGTGCTGGTAATGTGGCAAAGCGCGGCGTTGAGTACCGCCAATCAACCCGCAATGCTTTCATAATTCAGCAGAAACGGGGGAACGGCAAGTCTTAATGGGAACGGAGTGCCTTAACTTTACATTTGTAGGTTTCCTCTGCCGAACCTACGCAGGATACAGCGTGAAAAGCGCATACTAAAACGTCAAAACTTTTAGTTACCTATATAAAATTTGATATTTTTCATGTATGTTTTAGACTCAACAAAATTTAGTTAGAAGCAAAAGCTTTTATAAACAAAATAATTAAAAAGTTCAATTCTATCGAAGCTTTTCACTCAACAAGCCAAAATTGAATTCTAAAATTAAAATATGCTAACAATTTGTCAGTGAAACTATGTTAATAGAATATCAAAGTGGCTTCACGTGGATGGAACAGTGGTTTCTAAAATAAACACATTATTATATTTTCTTAGGTTCACGCTGTTTCCAGAATATAGCAGGGTAAGGGGAAGGAACCTATTGTTAAGACACTGCGTTCACCACGTTCACCCGATTCCATCGAGGTATTGTGTATTGAAGAAACTATTAATAAATAATAATTTACTCCTCCGAGCGGGAATCAAACCCACAAGCGTCACGTGTACAGGCTCACGCTTGTGCAACTATGCCACGACAGCCTTATACTACATTATTTCCATAATAAAAGAAAAACATAAACGTTTATAGAGCTATCAAAGTGTGCTTTGTGTGTAAGAACTTGTTATACTAGAATAATATGCTTGAAGCGAAACAGAAAAAGAACATCGACAAAGTACTTAGTAGTTAGATAATTATTTTTACATTTGCAATGAGTTTTGAGTTTGGTTCCTGTTTGTGGGAATATTTATATGTACTTAGTTATATATATGAACGTGAATTTTGCTTTTTATGCTATATCGCGACGACAGAAGATTTCAATCAGAAGATTTTTCTTAAATATAAGTGTGCTTTTGTCTAGGTTTTCCATCAGGTATCGTTGAGAGACTAGTCTACTCAATATTTTTTTCGTTTTATTTCTAGAATATTCTATTACACAAAAATAAGAGTATAAAGAATCGTCTTGAGAGCCCTTTAATAAACTTTTTCGATCATTTACTTGGAAATAATCTTATTTATGTAATGCCTTAATTAAATTACTTAATAGAAATACAAGCTAAAATAACACTTCATTGCCTGTAAATAGAATTCAATATAAGTTGTAATCAAACAAGGGTCAAATAGGTGATAGCCGCCATGGGAAGCAACTTCTAACAAAATGGTTTCACTCAACGTTTACTCTAGTCGAGATGTTTGTAGTAAGAATGTTGGGATTATTATGAAACCTCGTAATGTATGGTGACAATTAATTAGTATTAACACATTAGGTTGCTTATCGTCGTTTCGCGGATTCAAATCCCTGGCTGGGGTAAAGGTAATTTTTTTTAACTTCACGCTGAATCCCGCACACGGCAGGGTAGGCAGGGGGAATTTAGTGTTAAGATACTCCGTTTTCCACTTTCCTTTTCCACTCAACGTCAGGTTTTAGCCCTGGAGTCAGAGCGAAGAAATGAAAGTATTAATGAGTTATGCGAACTACAGCATGAAAATAAAAAAATAAATGAATTAGCTTCACGCTGTATCCCATACGTAGCAGAGTAGGCAAAGGGAACCTAATGTTCAGACAATCTGTTCCCCACTTTCCGCCGGATTCTGAAAACATTGCGTGTTGAAAGGTGGAACGTAAAAAAATAAAAAAAATATACATATTTCTAACTATAATCAAAAGATTCCGTACAATATTCATTAATTAGCAAAAAAACAACTGTTACAAGATACGCGATGATTCAAAAAACGAGGTATCTTGTTATAATGATGGTGCCACAGTTTACATGTATCTTAGTAATTTGATATTGCTTTAGAATTTACATCTAGAGAACCTCCTTCTTTTACTATTTATTTATAACAAGTTGCTAGGTTCTTTTTCAGGGTTCCTTACCTCAGAATGTAAGAAAGGAACCCTTATAGGATTACTTTATTGTTAGTCGGTGCGTCCGTCAACACCATTCATCTCGAGATCGTGTGGACGTATCAGATTGAGAACAATATCATATATTTAAATTTGAGGTCTCTTGGAGCACAGTAAAAATGAAGCTTCTAAGTCAACGCAATCAATCTCCGTGAGAGAGTCTGATTCGCACTTGACCGGTGTTTTTCCAACTACATAGTAGGGCAGGCAGAGGGAACCTAGTGTTAAGACATTCCGTTCCCCATTTGAGTTGTTAAGACATTCCGTTCCAGTCAGTTCCAGTTCCGTCGCAGTCTCAACGTCGCGCGTAGTCACGACACAAGAGCGAAGAAATGAAAAGATAAATATAATAAAATATTTTATGTCCTCGTGGATCGTGGAAATCGAATCCATAACCGTAGCGCTACAGTCCCGCCCTTATGCCTTTGTAACACGAAGGTCTCAAGCTACTAATGTATATTCATTATGTAAAAGGGTTAAATACATTAGACGTGTCATACCGTCACCAGTTTCAGTAGATTTAGAGTTTTTCATATATTAACATACGACGACGTCTGCAATTCTTAGTACGGTATTTTAGAGAAAATCTTGAAAATATGTGTATTTCCAGAAAATTTTGCCTGTCTGGCGTTATAAGACAGTTTATTTTTTATTATATTTTTTTAGCCTCACGTTGTATTCTTCATATAGAAGGATATGCAGTGGAAACGTAGTCCGGTTCTCATTTTATGGTGAATATTCAGGAATTTTATAATATAAAAAATTGATAAAAGTACGTTTTTGAGGCCTTCGTGGCACAGTGACGCTTATATGCGTTCTATAAAAGTGACCGCGTGTGGGTTCGATTACTAATCGAGCCCACGAAATATTGGGAAGGAGTGCCTTAACCCTACTTTTCCACATTCCCTTTACCTACCCTGTTATATGCAGCACATGGCGTGTAGCTAAAAAAAATATTTATTTAGTATTTTAGTTGCTACATTAAAAGATTTTTTTTAAATCTACAAAGAGTCGTTAAACAAAAAGGAAATATTACATTGAAACACAACTTCCGTGGGACTCCCATCGTACACGACATTAGCTAAGTAAGCCTCATTTGCATTAGGCGCGGCGAAACAGCTTTTAGCTGAAATGTGTTTTTGTTTGGTTATTTTTTTATTTTCTTTTCTTAAATAATACTATTTCAAAGTTTTGTTATTAGATTTCCACTTGCTCTTGTAATAAGAAAAAGCGCGGAGTTGAAATCCGCCTTTCAAGACATAATGTCTCGAAAAATTGGAGATGTATGGTGAACAGAGTCTTTTAACATGAAGTCGCATTTGGTTACCCTGCTTCTTGCGGGATACAGCGGGAAATTATTTTTTTTTATTTACATGTTTGTTATCTTTTTATAAATATTTTCATCGTACGTCATTCGAACTGTTAGCTTTTTGGATAGTATCCAAACGCCATGTAACTTTTGCTATCAAGTGTCATATACAGGTGAATGTTATATAGTTTTGAAATATCTATTATAGATTTTCAATACAATTTTTGTCTTTTGTCTGTCATACAAATAGGCATAGGCAGACATAACTTAATCTAAAGACACCTGGTACCTAAATTTCTATTCAATTTCCAGACATCACAGAATGTCTGCGGAGTTAAGTTCCGCCACTCAACATGCAATGCCTTGAAAATTCAGCGGAAATTGTTCAAAGAAATGTCTTAAGACCAGGTTTCTTCTATACATTCTGCTATATGCGGGATATAGCGTGAAGCAGAAACAAAGATAAAAAAACAGACGAATTTTTATTATGGTTCAATTATTATCACTCAAAAGATGATAGAAAAATATTGTTTATATTTCTTTCATCAAGTCTGTAAATAAAACGAAAGTAAATAAAACGAAATAAATAGCTTCTGACTGTAAACGTTATGGTTGTAGGTTTGATCCCCACTTGTGGAAATTAATTATTCGTTCATGATTCTCCTGCTATAGCAAAAAAAAAAGAGTTACGCCCCCAAGACGCAATATCTCAAATTCCAGCAGAAAACTAAGAACGGAGTGTTTTGACACTGAGATTGCTACCCTGCAATATGCGAGATACAGTGTAAGGGTAATTAACAATTTAAATTGTCATCATATTTCAAGTTTACCTTTTCAAGCTGTATATACAGTGTTCGGGTAATGACCAATTAATTTACTGCTCGTTTATTCTTTGATGATGCAAACATGAAACAAAATTATAAATGCTCCTAATTTAGGGTACATTATTGGAAAATGTTTTTTTTACTGTCAAGCTGTATCCTTCCCTCGTTAGGGTAGGAAAAAGGAACCTTGTGTTATGATACTCCATTGAGGCATCCCTCGGGAATGTTTCCTCATGGGGTGAGGAGAACTTGATTTATGAGAGGAAATTCAATCCCAAGAAGGTACATGTTTGCGCGTTAACCACAAAAAAAATCATTTGTCGTATTGCCAGTCTTCTTAAACAATTACACACCTCATATAGAGTACTGTTCTCATCTCTAGGCTGCCGCACCTCAGTATCAGCTTGACCCATTTGATCGTATACAACGTGGAGCCGTTCGAATCATGATCTGTACAGGGCTTAACTCATTGGCTTTGCGTAGAGATGTCTCCACGCTGCGCTTCGCTTCATGTTCTGGAGAACTGTTTGATCAGTTCCATGCCACCGAATTTTTTTTACCGCATAGTACGTCACAAGCTTAAATATCATCCACACCGTTTGGATACGTGACACTCCACTACTGTGCGGTTTCGTATTTTGTTAATAATTGTTTTTATGAATAATTTTACGCATGGATGGATAAGCAAATTATGTTCCGTATTTAGCTGGGTAGGCAGAGATAATCTAAACAAAATCAGTATTAAAAGAGAATCTAGTGTATGTGTGTTGAGTGGAAAAACACAATGCAGAGCTTTGACTTCTTACCAGAGAGAAAATAGGAATAATTTGTTACTCCGAGAAGAAATCGAACCCACAATCATCGCATTTACAGTCAATTTAATGGCATTTTTTGTATATTTATCTAAATAATTAATTTTGGAGAAACCATACAAATATTAATCCTCATTTAGTAACCATTATAACAAAAAAAACAGAATGTTTTATATTTTCCAATAAACAAAATGCCTTTCTTTCTTGCTAATTCAGATTTAGTTCGTATTCAGCCCGTATCTTAGTACGTGCTTGGACTTAGAGGCTTGTTTGTTAGGTAATTTTCTTTTAGACCAAATTAACATGATATAGAGATAATGGAGAGTGAGTTGTTTGGTGATTAATTTATTTTAAGTCATTGTGGTACAGTGGAATATCGCCATGACTTTATACGTGATGATTTTGAGTTCGATTGTAATTCGGGTTGACGACTGATAATTGGGTATAATTTAGAGTTTCTCGCTCCACTTAAATAAAATGCGGTGTTAGGTTCCGCCACTTAATACTTAACGTTTTGAATAGGCTCATCTATGCGGTAAATGACGGAAAATATTGTTTCAAGTTAACGCTGCATCCTGCCTGTATCCTGCAGGGTAGGGCGAGGGAACCTGGGAACCTAGTGCTAATACACTCCGTTCCCATTAAGCTACTTGCATTTTCCACTTTGAAGTGTATTCTTGTTGTGAAATACCTAAAAAAAGTCAGCATTGACAGTGTCCCATATCTCATATTTGACCTAGTTCCAAGTCGAAACAGTGTGTCCAATTTTAGTTCAATCAGAGTTGTACCGACCTCTTGTATTTGAGAGTCGTTTGGCCCTGACTAGTATTTTAAATAGAACATCTGATAAATTAATACAAACGATTAATACGTCACAAACTCAAGTATCATCATCACCATCTGGATACGTAATACTCCACTACAGTGCGGTTTCGTAGGAACTTCCTTCCTCGCGCCACTCAACTGTGAAATGGCCTACCCGCGGCATTGTTTCCAGGTTAATACGACATGGGTACTTGGAAAAAGCGCGTCTATCTCCACCTTAAAGGCTGGCAACACCTGTAGCTCCTCCAATGTTAAAAGGGGTAGCGGACGACGGTGATCACTTACCATCAGAAGCCCGTACGCTCGTTTGCCTTGTCTTTTTCCATAAAAAAAATGTAAATATTTTTCCAATTTTAGGCTATAACTGTGGTTGCAGAGAGAATATATAGACGACACTTCTTTTATAACTTGTCACTCAAATTAGAAGCATTGTATGACATAAAAATAATTAATTTTCACAAGCACCGAACGAACCTACAACCACCGCATTTAATTGCTTACTTATATTTTGGGTTAACGAAATAAAGAGCGAATGCGTAGTCTATGTTAGATTACTTTGTATAAGATTTGAATCCACAATAATTTCCATGTATATATAACATTGAGCCATCACAAATACATATGTATATAGAAACTCAACAACGCAACGCACATTGCAAGGTAGGCATAGCGAACCTAGTGTTAAAACACTCCGTTCCCATTAAGACAGTTACGTTACCCACTTTCCGCCGAATTTTGAAGGTATTGCGTGTTGAGTAGCGGAGATGGTAACGCCCTTCGCCTCGTTACTAGAGCGAATAAATGAAAATATTAACATTTCAATACCCCGAGTGAGAATCGAACCCGCAACCGTCGCGCTTACAGTCGCAATCCTATAACCCTGTGCCACGCCTGGCCTCAACAATATTATAATTTATTTTAAAAAGCAAAATCATAGTGAACAAGTAGTTAAATCAAATGAAACAGAGTAATATATTCATCCCACCCATTGTTCCATAGATTGTACCGGTACCGTATTTGGTATTGTTGGTAGAGCCGGACCCCTTTGTTGAAGATTAATGACTTTATTATTTGTACGCCTTGGGCTGGTGTGAAATGATATGGGTTCATGATTATGAAATACTGTGGGTAGTCATTTTTGAATTGTATTCCTTGATAATTTCTAAAATTAATAATTTCAAGTAAGTTTAAAGTGGACAGAGGGAACCTAGTTACTGCTGCACTGCGGTTTCGCACTTCCAGCCCAATTTATCTAATATTTCACTGCACAACAACAGTTCGAGCTTTACGCTGTATCCCGCACACACCAGGGTAGGCAGAGGGGACCTCGTGTTAAGACACTCAGTTCCCCACTTTCTGCCGAATTCTGGAGGCATTGCGTGTT
>DWAN01000241.1:0-27169 GCA_018230445.1 Heliconius hewitsoni | reverse complement strand
TCAGGCCATTAAATTAAAAAAAAAAAAAAAAAATTAAAACTAAGAACTGAACAGAAAGAGATGAAAATATTCAAAATTGAGAGAATAAAGTAGATTTTAACTGGATCTATTTGTAACATGCATTCTCTTATTCTATTAACATTCTCTCATATTTACCGTACAAACTCCATTGTGTGTTTTGCTTAAACTTAAATTAACTTGATATTGGAGCGATCGTAAAAAAACAGAATTAAAAATACTTATTTTTTAAATGGTTAATCATAACTAATATTTGGTCTACAATTACTCGTATATTTAATATGGTTATATACCTTTATTTAGTTTTTAGTTTATGGCGAGATACCTTTATTCTAACGTTGACGAAGTTGAACGATACGTTGACGAAGAAATTGTTTTCTACATACTATAACATATGGACTCGTCTAAAGGCCATGAAAGAAAAATCATAACAATCTGCATATCAAAAGTCGTATTTAAAAAACTAAACTTAATAATTAATGTGCACAAGAAAATAAATAAAATTTATACGATATGATTATAAACTTATTACTTCAATAGTTACTTTTTATATTATACTTAGTTGATAGACATACTTAAATAAATATTTTTTTTGCTAGTACATATGGTTTGAAATGTTATTGCTGACTAATCGTCAGTGACATATTTTCTTTGTAGTGATTTTACGACCTTGGACTTTGTTTTTTTTTTATAATTAATGTACATATTCCGTCGTGGTGCAGCGACACAGTTTGGGAGTGTTAATGCGACGGTTGTGCCATGTGGGTTCGATTCTCATTCTTAGGTGTTAATTATTTTTTATCCCCTCGTCTGGTGGAAAGCCAAATGTCTCAAATATTGAGCGGTGCGAGTGGAACGGAATGTACAAACTCTGGATTTCATCAGCCTGTCCTGCTCTATGCCGGATATATTGTGACGCTACTCTGCTACTTTTTTCATAAGTATGTATGTATACGCATATACTCAACCGCGTCATTTATTTATGAAATTTAAAGAACCTTAAGTGTATTAAGCAATTTAATTATTGTTTTTTGTTCACATTTCAATAAAAAAGTTGTATAAAAATTAAACGTTGCGTGTCCTCGTTTGCGGAAACAGGCGACAGTTATAACATGTTAAAGACAAAAGTTAAAGCTAACGAGCTTGACCTAACAAAGTAAGGTGTTTACAATAAATGATATTGACCGTTAAAGCTAATTGGGACACTTGGCTTTACTTTGTCAACTTATATACAGATGTTGTGTTGCCTAGTTACTTTGGCGATTCTTCGTAGTGTTAAAAAACTGCGAACCCACACATCGCTCAATTTTTGAGATATTGCGTGTTGAGTGGCGGAACTCAATGCCGCGCTTTGTCTTGTTAGCAGACCGAGAAAATGAAGTTTCACCTATGTAAACCACCAACCACAACCGTCGGGCTCCTAGTCAGATGCTGTGCCGACGGTCGGCATCCACGACGGTAGTCCCAAGTTCGAGCTTGACTTAAACAATATAAACTTTAAAATTATATATTTAAGGAGTTAGGAGTCAAGTAGCTTTCAATCTACCAACTATATCTCTAAAAGTAATCACGTATACCAATCACTTTCAATAATTTCGTATAAAATTGTTATTTGTAAATCATTTTCAAATTATTAAGCAATTTAGTAATTAAGAATATTAATTGGACAGGGCTTGTTAATTAATTCAGAGACGAGATAGACCGCAAACAATTACGGAAACGTACGTCATTAAATTAGTGAGCGCACACACAGACAGTGTCAAGTACGTCGATATACAACAGCCGTGAGACCTGCAGAAGAAGCTTAGAGAGATAAGAGAACGTAGAAAAAATCTTTTTTTTTTCTTTAAATACTTAAATACTATGATCATCAAGATAATTGGACTATACACGTAATCGTTCGTTTCCACACTTGGGTTAATTATTATATTGAAATGATATAAGTATTTATATTTATTTTAAAAAGAGGCCAGTCGTGGCGAAAGCGTGACTGTAAAATCAACTGGTTGGGGGTTCGATATCCCATCCAAGGAAATGAATTTATTTCATTTCTTCGCTCTGGTGTCGAGGCAAAGCGCGGCGTTGAGTTCTGCCACTCAACGCGCAAGGCCTTCAGAATTCCGCGGAAAGTGGGGAACAAAGTGTTTCGACACTAGGTTCTCTTTGCCTAACCTGCTGTGTTGCGGAATACAGCGTGAAGCTGATAAAAAATATTATTGTTGAGAAAATTACAACTGACACCATCGTGATGTAGTATACGGAGTGCTTAGGCTATACTTAAACACGATGGTTGTGGATTCGAGCCCGCCTAGAGAGAAAAGTTTTTTTTACATTTTCCCGTTCTGGTACGACAAATGCTGTATCGCCACCTACGTATATAATATTATGGCAAAAATTTTGGCGGGTCTTGTTCTAGAAACAGTATGATGGTGGCGATACTCTATACTGTTCTCTTTGCAGATCCTGCATATAATAACTCTATTATCTGCCTGCCCTCACTTTGGGTGTTGAGTACAGAGTGCACTGATTTGTTAGTACCACGTGACGTGCAGCGACCACGATCGATGGGCTTAGGCCAAGGTGATGCACTTGTGAATTATCTCATAACACTGACCCGACCACCTAATCGCCTTGTAAGGTCATAACGAGAATTGTATTACATACTGAGCAGCCAGGATTACATAGAAATTATATTGGTGCAACAATGACCTATTTACATTGTTCGAAATATTGCAGTAGGCGCAATAAAGGTTTGTAAAAACCGCGTACATTGATGTTTTACCCAAATTGTTCAAAAAAGTGTAATTATGTAATTATTGCACCACATTTTATAATATGGTACTTGTTTACTGTAGGAATATTTTTTTTCCAAATTTTCTATGAAGAAAAATGCGTCTTCTAATTATCACGATAAAATTTTAATAATAAAAAACTCGTAACTCCTATTTTTTATTAGGTTTCTAGTGAACGTCCGTTAATTGTTTTGGAGAATTCCATTCTTTACGAATTGATAACAAAACAAAGATTTCCGTCGGGGTCTTAAAATTCTTTAAGATATTTGTGGTTAAAGGCTTACAACGGTAAATCCATTTTAAGATTGAAATTTAATATTTACAAAAGTGGATCTAAATTTTAGAAATATTCTTTTGGTCATGTTAAATAAATTCTTCACCAAATTATCTTTGAAGTTATCTCTTAAATAAAAAAAGAAACATCGGAAAAGGTTGGCGTGATATTAAGTTATTCGTCAAATTGTCGCACACAAATTTAAGACTTATGTGATTTTCTCACAGATACTGACTATATAGTCAGAAATGGACAAAAAAAAATTCGACCACACGGGAGGCACTAGCTTTCAAATAAAAAAAATCCTCAAAAACGGTTCACGCTGTCAAAAGTTCTGAGGTAACAAACGTAAAAAAAATCAGTCAAATTGATAAACTCTTTTTCATAAAGAAGTCGGTTAAAAAATGAATGATGAATGAAGTGTATGAAAATTACAAATACATAGTTTTTATTATTTGACGCAACCTCGTTATGTAAAGACACCGTTGGGGAAAAGCTGTCAGATGAAACATTTATATATGCAATGACCAGCAATAGTATTTAAACGGTGAATACACTACTTACTTTTTGTTTAATTTCTTCAGTGAATGATAAAGAAAAAATTAACAACTGCTTCGCAATTAAGAAAGTAACTTTTTTTTTTTCATTTTTATCTGCTTCTTAGAACTAGCCTTAGAATTCCACATAAATATATTTCGGACTCTAAAGACAATACACAATTTTTTCTACAAATTGAACATTATATAAATGAGCTTCACGTTGCATTCCGCAGAACCTATTGTTACGTCGTTACATTTTTCCAATTTCCGTCGAATTCTGAAAGCATTGCGTGTTGAGTGTAGGAATTCAACGCCGCGCTTTGCCGCGACACCAGAACAAATAAATGAAAATATAATTTTAAATAAATACTTCATTTCTTCGAGTAGGGATAGAACTCACAACCTGTCGCGTTTACAGTCACACACTTGTGCCCCTGCGTCAACTATATGCAAGGAGAATACTAAGAGTTTTGATACTAGCTAACAATCGCCGTAATACATCCAATATACAGTTACATACAAACAAACTGGTTTTTTGTAGATGTTATTTCATAAAATATAATATTTACTATTTACTATACATTTACATATAATACTTACTATATGTGTACATACACATCGTAGAAGAAATAAATACATATATTTTTTTCAACTCCATGCTTTATGCCGCAGTTTGATGCGAATTTAAGACACTGTGTGTTGGGTGGCGGCTCTCAACGGACCGCTTTGTCTTATCGAAGCGGGAAAGTGAAAAAAAAATCCCTTATTCGAATCGAACCGACTACTGACTACGACTCTAGATTTATTTTCATGAAAATGTAACCCTAACATAAAACACTCACCGAGCCGCCGAAAAGTGTGCCGGATCGCGCGTATGGTGCACATCGTGTCAATCACATATTCAACTTGGCTTTACAGTACAGTAAAGTAGTAGTCGATGACGTGAGCCACGTAGAACAGGAGGCACGTCGCTATGTACATCATGATGAGGATTTGCACGAGCATGGTGTACTGGCGACCGACTGACTGACTGACCGACTGACAGCGCTGACAAATGCGGCAGAAGCCTTACCAGTGTAAGCAAGGTGAATGTTAGGTTACGCAAGTATGACGCGTCTAAGTGACACTACTAAGGACTCTTAGAGAGTTGATCTCGTAAACACCTGTCTTTGTGTACTTTATACAAGTTAGTATTGATTTCATATTTTCCTGTTGATTATTACTATTTAATGCCTTTAAAAAACAGATATTATTATTCTCAAAATATTATCACTTATTTTACATATTTATAAGGTGTGTATAAACACATTTGGGATAGTGGATGTTAAGAGAACCTAGGAAAATTAAATTCACTTTCACTTTTTTTAAGAATCGCTGTGTGATAGGAATTAAAATATCGAGATGTTTAATATCAGATACAGAGGGTCCATTTTCCTCTTCTGAGTTCCGTATCTAAGGGATACCAACAGGACCCAATGCTAAGCTTATGTCGTGTACACGAGTACCCATTGTTTGTTAGTCCATTCATCGTTAACAAAACAATAATTTTGAACAGGAAGTAATGTATGTAAGACTCTACATGGAAGTGCTTCCATACGTAATGTCACAATATATTAATTCATTAACAATGTAAGGTAACATATAAGGGAGAATGTGTTTGATAATATAATATAGGCAATTTGAGGCCGCCATGGCGCAGGGAGGACGCGTTTGATTTTAAGCTCACTGGTTGTAGAGTTGATTTTTGCTTGACAGAATGATTTATTTGCATTTCTTTGCATTGGTAAGAAAAAGTTTTCAATTTGGATGGAAAATGCAGAACGAATTGTCACTTTGGCTCTTCAGATTTTGTGGTAAGTTAAAAACCAAGCAATTCTTAAGTCTTTTATTTAGCTTCACGCTGTATCCCGCAAATAGCAGGGCAGAGGGGAAACCCGGGTACCAAGCGTTAAGATATTTCCGTTTCTCACGTTCTGCCGAGTGTTCTGGAGTCATTTCATGTTAAGTGGAACTCAACAACCCGTTTTGCCAGAGCGAGGAAATGAAAATAATAAATAATAAATTTCTTCAACTGGGAATCGGTCCCACCACCTATGGAATTTACAGTCACATGCTTGTGCTCCTGCGCCACTTCTGGACTTTTCTTGCTCAAATGTTGACTTTTAGAAATAAATTACAAGTCAAATAAGAAAGACTACAAAAATATGTTCTTCCCTTTCTTGCCTTATAATTTCAGAATTAGCGGGGGGCGTTGATTTGTTGATATCAATACCCATTCTCTATACATTTTGTCATTATACCTTTCCATAAGCTCCCTCCCGGGGGAGCAGTTTCTCCTCATTAAGGTTGCTTTGCGTTTGGAATACATAATAATCAATAGTAATCTATTTATTTTTAACCGTTTTCAATTCACGTTAACTATGTGGAATAGATTATTATAAGGACGCAGTGATGCTCTTGATAAGGTTACTTATATTTTAAGTAAATAAAAAGTAAAAAAACTCGTTGCTGAAGCTTAATGTATTTAACAACAGTAAAATGTAGTTAAATAAGAAAAAAAATGATCATTATATTGTTTAGTTTATATTGTGGGAGACAGTGCCTTAGTTTAAATGAGCACAACTCGTGTTTGATTCTCAGAGAAAATCCTTCCTCTGAATCTCTCGAGAATCAAACACGATGTGTATTTTGAAATTATATTTATTTCAATTTCAATTTTCAATTTCAAGCGGTGTGTTGAGTACCGCCATTCAGCACGCAATGTCTCAAAGTCGTTTGAAAAGGGAACCTTCCCTCGAAGGGAAGGTTCCCTCTTCAAACGTAATGTGCAATAAATTAATATATTATTTTTATAATTATTTCATGCAGACATACATAGATTTTTATAAAAACTATTAAAAGATTGCATCAGTAGCGTTATTCTTTCTAAAGATTTCTTCATTTAAAAAAAAAAGGTAAGTAGATAAGATAGACTGACTCGCACACAACTACGACATTCGTAGGTATACCGCACATCAAGTCTATTTACAACTGATTTAGATAAGAATTTAACATATAGTTATCACATAATGTTAGCATGAATCACGAGAGTATTTATTCTTTATATCTAAGGAAATGGCTGAAATTAAGATATTATTTAGTTATCTTTAAAAGTTGTAATTTCTTCTAGAACGTCAATATACATGTACGTATCGGTATAAATATGTAGGTTCCGCATATAGGAGGATAGATAGAGGGAACCTAGTGTTAAGATACTCTATGTTATATTTTTCGCCCAAATATCGAGATATTGCGTGATGGGTGACGGAAACTAATGCCGCTCTTTGTGTTGCTACCAAAGCGAGGAAATAAAAATAATTCATTCACCTAAGCGTGAATTTAACCTACAACCATCGTAGATACAACCAGACCGACCATCGCGACGGTTGTGAGTTCGATTCCAGTTGGAAAAAAAATGATTTGTTTGAAAAAATATATATTTTAAGTAATTCTGCAGTATACTCACTTCTCTTAGTTCCATCCAACACCGTAGTAACAGGTAATGGTAAGTCTTCCCCGTTGCCTTCCACCCTGTGCATGGGCAGCTCCACCTCCGATCCGCCCGGCCACGCCATCGTACATCACCGCACTAGCACGCACATTATAACTAACTTCTCATATAAAACTTGCAATGTATTGCGTATAAGTTTATTCTTACACTATTCACTCATGTCGGTTATTGATATGTTGAATTGAACACTTAATAGCACCGTTTTAAATCGATATTCCTGGATATTACTGATATATAATTATTGTACTGCTTTATGATATTTTTGTTCAAAATGGTTAAAAAGACAGTAATTTAAGAGGGCGAAGTCGCGTGCTCATGTGGTCGCTATAAAAAAAAATGTAGGTATGCTATTTAATAACTGTATATACATATAATAAGCGCATCAATTTTGAGTAATATTTAGAAGAAATATGAAAACACTTGAGATTGATTATTTTTTAAATATACAAATAGAGTTCAGCCTGCCGTTGATAATAATCATTATTTCTTTAATTCAGTAAATCCTAAATTATTTACACTTCGTACACTTCTCTGACGTTGTTGGCAGCTTAAGAAAGCTTTGATAACTGGTCTGGTCTGGTGGAACTAACGCCAAGTGAAGCCTCTTTGATACGATAAATCGCCTATTTGGCACTTTTGTGAAGCGCTCTCAGCGTCTGGCTTCCTTTACGAGAGTGTCGTCAAGTAGCACCGTCATATAGTGTGTGTGTGTGTCTTGTTGTCGCGAAAATGTTTAATCATTAACTTCACGCGTACGAGATTTTCTTACGCGTATGAAATTAAGCATGACCAGTAATGCTGTCAGCCTTACTGGCTTTTATAGCGACACCGGGTGGATAGAGTAGGGTATTCTGTCAATGAGAGGAACTACTTGAGAGGATGTCATAGGCGGCAAGGGCGTCCCAGAATCACAGATAAACATCGCACAGACGAAATTACAGGACTCATTTTTTTTAAATTTGGCATTTAGGTTAGGAAGGGGAAGGGAAGCACTAAGAGAAAATTTATCTTTTTAAACGAAACGAAAAAAAAAGGATTGGATTGGGACGTGTCAAAGGCCTCGCTTACAAAGTTGCAAGTGACATCTAATAGATATCATCTAAAAAAACACGAGGTAGTTTTTCCTTCTGCCAATAAAGACAGCAGGTCTACCACCAATACGCTATTCAGTCATAGTTCTTATTTTTTTTTTGTTTAAAAGTATGGTAATTATTAAAAGATACGTAACGACTGTCTAACTGCCTGCGACGTAACGGTCCCCCGACGTCACGGCCATTATTAGACCATTAATTGGGTAAAGTTTATTATAAAGAGTTTTTTCATAAACGTAGATGATTTACTAATTATTTTTAGCTTTTTGTAGTAATCTAATAAAATACAATAATAAATATTCTTATTATGTAGAAGACAGTCGTGGCGCATAAACACAAAAGTGCGACGTCTATAACGCGACACGTTGTGTGTTCGATTCTCACTCGAGGAAATGGAACATTTAAAATTTTAATTTCTTTTCGGCGTTTCGGTGGAAAGTGACGACCGCAAGTGTCTTAATAAGAAAGGAGTAACTTAACACTAGATTTCCAGGTTCCTCTCTGCCTACCATACTTTGTGTGCGGTATAGCGTGAAGCTAAAAAAGTAATAAAATAAATATTTTGATTCCAGGCTTTCTTAGAGCGGGGGGGGCACTGTCAGTGGGTGAATTATATATATTTCCCTACAC
Organism: Heliconius hewitsoni; assembly: GCA_018230445.1. Taxonomy (NCBI): domain Eukaryota; kingdom Metazoa; phylum Arthropoda; class Insecta; order Lepidoptera; family Nymphalidae; genus Heliconius; species Heliconius hewitsoni. Next base: position 18,275 of record DWAN01000241.1, on the reverse strand, counting down.
TAGTATACAAAGTGCGGCTTATAAATCTTAAAAAGTTATTATTAGATAAAGAATGTCTTTTTTTAATTTTCTGTCCATCGCAACAGGACTATTGATTGTATTCGGAGTTTATTGAACAATAGAATTAAATCGCAGAACCTCGAATCTGAGACCATTCAACGTATCTCTATAGAAAGTATAAACAAGAAAAGCTGCTTACTCTACCTGTGAACCGAACTCTAAGTAACTTAAAGAAATTTGTCACTTATAAAATCTATATATGTAACTATTTGAAATATATTTTGATTTACTACATTTGCATGAACCCATCTTAGAGACATTTCTCATTCATTTAAAATTGCAAGTTATAATGTACTCTATTTTTTTTATCTGTGTGTCATATTCTTGATGCTGTCTTGATCCCAAAGGCATCAAGACAGCATCAAGAACAGATTTACAATCTCATAAAGTATTCAATAAACAAAACCCGACACTATCATACACTGACTGATATACATTATCATAGATTAATGAAAACGACAAAATGCGGCGTTTAACTTCATTATATAATATAATTGAACGCCACAATTAGTCTGTTTATTTTTTTTTACCAAAATGTGAAAGTTACGTGAAGTTAAACAAATATTTATACTTAATTTTTTTTTACTGACAGATAACGCCGAAGCCAGCGTTGTCGCCGAAATTTGGTAAGAAGTTTCTGTGGCGGGTCCGGCTATAGGATCTTATTTTTTATAAAATGCGGCACTTTAAAGGTTTGTTGACGGACTGACGTGGTGGTTACTTATACACGATGCTATTGCGTTACCTCTTGGTAGGGCAATATACCACAATGCGTTTCATTAGGACCATAATAAGATATTTCTTAAGATGAAAATAAGAATAAATATGAGATAATGTCCCAACAACTTATAACGTTAGTCCACGCGAACAAAGTTGCGGTTAACTAAACAGTAAACTCACATTCACAAAATTGTAATACGAAATATCTAACAATGTTTTTTGAATGGTCGTGCCAACAAAAAAGTCGGTCAGTTGCACACGCGCGCCGATATCAACTGAAGAAGTTCCCATACTGATAGCTTGGCGGTATTGATAAGATAAAATCTTTTAACACACATCACGCCGACATTTTCCCAGAAGGAAAGAGTACTTGCTAAATGTAGACATTGGAGTGATGGGAGGGTGTGGTCCTCAAGAAACTCTGTATTTATAACTCCAGAGTGTAGAACTCAGACATAAATGGTACTCTTCTATTCGTCTTAGTTAAAAATGAGTATTACATAATGATGACGCTGTCGCGGCGCAACGTCTCATTGTAAACACGATAGTTGGGGATTCTGTTCTCACTCGAGTGAATAATTTCCATGCAAGGGCATATAACAAGACCAAGCATGAGTTTCTGCTGTCAACACGCAATATCTGGAACATTGGATGTGTCTACTCTGTCGCAGAATACAGCGCGAAGCTATTCGAAAGTATCATAACGGGAATGGAGTGTCTTAACACTAGGTTCCTCCTTCTTCCTCCGCTATGTGCGGAATACAACGTGAAGTTAAAAAAATATAAAAAATGTTTACCATTCTCACACATCGTCTTATTAGAGCAGGAAAAGAAATTATTAATAAATTATAAAAAAATTATATATTATATAAATATTGATATTTTTACGTAACTTGACTGATTCAAAAGCGCTTGCAAGCCTAATATAATAAATAAGATGTTTAGCCTGTGAAGAAGCTACCACTGGCAGTGCTGCTGAGAAGAACTGGCAAGAAACTCAACAGTTTCCGTTTTATTATCATTAGCTTCTCCAGCCATTTAAATAAATATTATACAAGTACATTTTTCTGTTCCGCTATTATATAGAACTAAGTTCTATGTAACATATTTATTTTAATCACATCGCCCTTTACGTAAAGGCGTGGTCTACCACCTGACGCGGCTGACGTATGATGTCATACAAACAGCCTGCCCGCCACTATCACGATGATGGTCGGCGGTGGTCGGGTAAATCAAAATTAATGAACAGTGAACTCGTTTCGTATTGATGGCCACGCCGTGGTTAAGGTAATGGCTTGATTCATTATTGTTATGATACAAGGTATGATATACATCTAAGTACTTTTGATATATAATGTACCTGCGAGTATGTAGGAATATATATATACTTATTTCTTTTTTAGCTTCACAATGCACTCCGCATATAGAAGGGTAGGCATAGGGAACCACGTGTTAAGACACTCCGCCCCCAACTTTCTGTTCAATATTTGAGAAATGATGTGTTGAGTGGCGGAATTAAATGCCGGGTTTTGTCTTGTTGCTAGAGTTAGGAAATGAAAATAATCCTCGTATTGGAATCAAACCTGTGCCGCTGCACCGGGATGGCTTCAAAGTATGTATTTAAAAGAATATTTATTATACACTAAAAATAGACAATCCACATATAAAATATAAAACAAATATAAAACAGTCAATACAAAAATACAGAAAACAAATAAAAAAAGCTACATTTTCACCGACGGGTTATTGTTTGTAGCACTCCACGTAGCCTGGCCGGCCAAGCCTAGGAACGAAAATAGCAGAGGAAGACAAATGAAAGCGATGATTAAAAGTTGAAACAATGGTCTATTCAGTAAAGTCCATATATCACGCGCCACTCCTGGACGACTTGCCTTCGCCGGGTGAAGGTTAACGTATCCGCGACCACTCCCCTCTAATGCAGAGCTTATGGTCACTCAGGCAGACAATGCGGGAGATATGGTTTTTTTTATTAGTTTTAACGTAATTATATCATGGGATTTCGTTAGTGTGTAATTGATAGCGTTAATAGAGGGTTCAAATACCATTCAGGGATAAATTTATAAAAGGCATCATTTAAGCAATTCCCAAACAATTTACTTGAGCCGCTTTTAGTGATAATTTAATTTAAAAATTACTTATTTCGATTACGGCTTTATTATATTTTATACAATTCTTAGTAGATGATATAATTTGATGAACGGACTGACTTTTCACCAGGACCTTGTGGCCTCCCCACCAACGTACGGTACGTGCATGTCGATTAAAATAATGTAGTGAGAATTGACAAATGGATATTGGTATCTGTATAGAATGGAGCTTTCAATTTTAATGGATGTTTTATAAGGTGTGATTAAGGTTTATGTCAATATACTTTATATCTCGATAACATTAGTTATTACCTATTGTTTTTTTTATATTAAAAGCCACATTCGATTTAGGTTTTGTACACTAACAGAAATCGAATGTGGCTACAATATTTTATGAGTCATAAGGCTTTCAAATTCAAATTAGTATAAAAAACAAAACAGCCAGTCAACTCAAAAGGAAAAAATCAGGCTTTACTACCTACCTATGTTTTATTAATTTCCCCAATATCTCTAAAGCTATTGAAGCGATTTTATTGAAATTTTCACTGTTCCCTAAATTGAACTATACCTAACTTAAATCAAAAGGAATCATCTCGATATGACTTTTATTTTTAGAGAAGATTGTGGACAAACATACAGACACACATGCAGACATACACTAACCAAATTAAGTACACATGTTTAGCCTAAATGGATTATCATACGAAATGCTCGCTCCAGTCTTTTTCAAAGGTATCATTGTCACAAATAATTAAATATGTACATGTATAAAATTGATTTACAAAAGCCCCGCTGAGTTGTTGAGCGTCTGAGGTATTCACTTGAGTGAACTGGTGGTAAATTGTTTGACGTTCAAAAAATGAACCATGTAACTTCCTATTTTGAATAAAATTATTTGACTTTACTCAAATTTTATTCAATTTCAACAATATTACATACACACATTTCAAAATAATAACCTCCTTTTTTGAAGTCGTTTAAAAATATACCTAATACATGTACATTATTAGCTCTACAATTTATTATTCAATTTGTTTTAATTTCACGCTATATATCCCGAATACAGCAAGGTAGATAGAAGTAAACTAGTGTTAAGAAACTCTACTCTCCGCGCTCCGTACTAATTCGATGAGTGATAATAGTTTTTTCCAAGAACATCTGCATTTTTCAAGATATATAAAGAAACACAGTGATTCGTTCGGGTTGAATATAATCCCGAATATAGCAGACTCCGTAAGAAAATCTAGTGTCAAGATACATTGCACTCCAAAAAGAGAAAAGTTGTGTGTTGATTAACGGAACCCAACGCCGCCGCTCACACAACTACACTAAGAGTGACATCTACATATACTTCTTATTTTTTACTGCAATTAATTCACAACTTAAAAACAACGAGCACAACATTAAAAATGAACCTTAAAAAAATATTTCTTCATTTAAAAAAAAACTCAGCATAATAATACGTGTTTAAGTCCCATAATGACGGCTCTTTATGTCTTTTGTCATTTTTCGTCATAACTTATTCAGGCGAGTGGTTATTCGCTTTGACGAGACAATATTTGTGAAGCGACTGTCACACACAACTGTCAGTCACCTCGCTCAAAGTGATTTTATTAGAATTACATTGAATAATTAATGTAGAAATGGACGTTTAACGCCGTAACGTCGCAATCAAAGAATTGGATTATTTTTTGTTATATAAAATATTAATGAGTAATAGATTAGTAAAAAAAATCTAAACTAGGGAAATACAGATACTTTATTACGGGATCTATTTTTGGGAAATTTTAGGTAATGCGGAAAAGTGCTGAAGTCTTTTTCGGCCTCATATTTTAAACTTATACTCGCACCGGCAAAAGACTATATGAGGCCGATGTTGACCTCACGCCACAGTGAACGTGTTAACGATATTGAGTTCTGTAATAAGTACCTATATGTTGTAAAAGCTTAAATTGATTTTGAAATTTTCACATGTTGTAGATTACAATAACTTTTTTATTAAGTCTGTTTTTATTTCTTTATTCTGAGCTTTATACTTACTGGCATTTACATCCGTAAGTTGCAATGTATCTAAAATAACACAAAACCCGCATACAAAATTGCTTGTTATATTATAAAAAAAATCATCTACACCAGCGCTTTTATCTTAGCGATATCCCAGGAACACTTAAGTAAATCGAAAGAATATTGCTTTAAAACAAAATCTCCTCTCAACTGTGACAATAAACGTTAAAATGAATTACAATACGAGTCTACGGAAAGCTCTCCAACGCTCGAAGATAATAATAAATAGCGGAAGCACCGCGGGTCGCATTAAACGCTAACTAAGCTCTTGCTGGTAGTTGGTAGACCGACTTTTGTTACTTTTTACTTATATTGCTTATGGTCTTTGTTGGTCAATTAACACAAAATATAAGTATTACACATTTACTTTAGAAGTTTAGATGATATTTTTGAGGTTCCAAGAAGACATTTTTGAGGGTCACGCTTTATGTAGTACTAATAGGGTCAATCGAGGTCTCTTTCCGCCGCTATTACCATTCACTTCATGAATCTCTCGTTCCCATTCTCTCGACGTGCCTGAACCACTTGAGCATGTTGTTCTTTCTTCGTTCGTTCTTCACCGAGATGACTCTAGTGTCTCATGAATCTATGATGTAGTGTCGCCGTATAGGTGACAGGTGAAGCAAGTGTCTAGGTTCTCTTTTCTTACTGAAAATTTGTATAATAATTCAGCGTAACAAATTTATAAAGTTCGTTTTTTATTTCTCGACTTCATTGTTCTGATTAAGGCAAGGCGTGACGTTGAGTTCCGCTTTTCATTTACAAAATTGAATACACAATAGAGTTTTCACTTTAATTACCGATAGAAAATGTGTTTCTTATAAAATAGTGGAAAAATAAAAACAATTTGGTTCAATTAACAGCAGCCACTGTAATGCAGTTAGAGAGCCGCGACGCAGCGCCCGGGCGATCGGCTTTAGATCAGCTTAATGAAACAGGAAAATTATTTCTATTTAGGGGCACGCTTCATCTGGTCTAGATGTACTGGAAGACTATTAATTGTTATTTTCTAGCATATTAAGCCTTTATATTGCGTTTATAATAAATATAGTTTAACAAAAAGGCTCTACTTTTTATTGTAGAAAGGTAAATTATTTTTTTTCTTAATGCTTCCGCATAGCAGGGTTAACTGAGGGAACCTAATGTGGGACGTAGAATGTTTTTGTTATATATTTAATTATCGGCCACATTTTCTGTTACGCTATGTTATTTTTGTCTCTATCGTAAAGCTGTTGCGCGTACAACGACGGAGACTAATAAAATGTAAATTATTGACACGTGAATGCGGGTAGGTGGCGATGCTACCCGCTTTCATCATACTATAGGTGGAAGGTTTGTGCAGTTTGTTAATAGCTCTTTATATATTATAATACAAGAAACATAATAAAATACTGTTTTGTATAAAATAAGCTAGGTATATCAATTCAGATACTAATGGCTGGCATGCTCTTAACATAAAACGGCGTTTGTGAGTTTGAATTTTAATAATTAAATCAATATAAAGTTTTATATATGTCTACTATTCCTTATTCCATACAAAATGTATAGTTATAAGAAATATATTTTATTTTGTCAGTTGTAAAATCAAAACGGCGTTAGGTTGCACAATTCAAAGTGGAGTCGAGTAGAAACTTGAGTTCAAACTCAAGGTTCTCTTTAGGTACTATCCTACTAAATACAATAATAGAAAAAGCATATACTCGTATTACTATAAAAACATATAATACTTCGGTTTTCGATTTGTACCTTACAAATCGTCTATAGAATATCTCATTTCCCTTATGTTAAACGAAAGGCTCGAAATAGCTTCAATATATATACATTCTGTTTATTTTACAACGCGCGTAAAAAATTTAGTGTCGGCGCGACACTGACACGCTAACACGCTGACACGCGCGCATTGCTCTATTTATACTGGGAGGCTTGTTGCCTACTAGCGTGGCCTTTATAGCTCTTTATTTTTTTTATGTATCCCGCGTGTAGCAGTTTAGGCAGAGGGATCAGTGTTAAAACAATCCTCTCTCCACTTTCCGCCGAATTCTGGAGGCGTTTTGAATGGCAGAACTCTATGCCACGCTTTGCATTGACACAAGAGCGAAGAAATGAAAATATTAAAACTAAACTAGACTAGCTTCACGCTGTATCCCTAGCGGGGTTGTCAGGAGAAACGTAGCGCCTAAGGATATAGTCTCTGCATACCTCTTTCGCCTCGTCCACTGTTTTCAGTCTCTTCATACATGCCCTCCGAGGGGTCCTTATACTTTTTACGAGACCTTTCTCCAGTATCTTTGATATTGTATTTGCGAAGGTCAATCGATGTCTCCCCCTACCTGTTTATTCCGTCATATTTTTTTTTCTGCATTCTTTCATCACACATTTCATCAACGTGCCCAAGCCAGCTGAGTACGTTCTTCTTCATTCTCAAAGTGACATCCTCGCTAATAACTGCCATTCTGTGCAAAGAAGAGTCTTTGCAGATTCGGTCAGCTAAACTGACTCCGCATATCCTACAAAGAGATCGTATCTCCACAGCATTCATCTTTATTTCATTCTTCTTCTGTAATACTCACGTTTCACTGCCGTATAACAGCGTCGGTACCATAATTGTATTGTGGACGGACGAACGTGCAGCTGTGCTGACGTTTTCCGCTGTATCCTCCATATACTAGGTAGGCAGATGACTAAGAAACTCCATTGCCCTCACACCACCCTACATTAAGTATTGAGTAGAGGTTATCAACGAGTATTGTCTTCTTAATGAAGTATAAAGTGAGGAAATGCCAATAATTTATTCCCCTCAAGGAGAAGCGAACCTACAATCGTTGCGTTTACAGTCAGATACCGCTACATTATACCGGCCTCTATTCATAATAAATAATAATCATACTGTAAAATTTTATTGTTTTTTTCAAAAATGCTGGTTATTGTCTATCAAATAGTGTAAACTGTAACGTGCTGTCTTGAGTTTTTAAAACTCTTTGAAACAACAAAATATCTGCCACTGAAGTTTTAGCTTCAACTGTCATGCGATAAAAAAATATATATTTAAAGCATAGCCTCCATTGTGCATAAGACTAAAGCAAATATTAGCTATTGGGCGCGTCCCAAAGGCTGGGAAAGAGTAAAAGTTGCGGATACTGACGTGTCTCACTAAAACGCGCCCCGAATTATTTATTCGGCGTTTAGAACTGCAGCTGACTGGTGACATGAGTGCATGGTGCAGACCTCATGGTAACATTTCATAAGCGTTTGTTATTTTTTTATTGTTCTCGAGTTGGACTCGAACCCACAGCCTATCGCGTTTTTGTGGGATTATCGGATTGATGATAACTTAATGTAGGGTATTCTATTATGTCTTTTGACAAAGGAGTATGCAGAGACTGTGGCGTTTGGTTTCTCTCTGGCTATATCGTTGGCTAATTAATTAACATAATTTTCTCGCTCCGGTAGCAAGACAAAAGGCGGCGTTAAGTTCCGCCACTCAAGATGTAATGTCTCGAAAATTTGGTGGAAAGTATAGAGCGGAATATCTCAACACTATATTCTATCTGCTTACCCTGTTGTATACTGTATGAAAATAGAATTTTATTAATTGTAACAATATGCGAAAGCACAAAATCCTTGAATTTTATCGTCTACTAATGTATTGTTTATGTTATTATAGCACGATACGTTCAAATAGCTGTGTACTGAAGGAAACTAGCTGCTACAGGTGTGCGTGACAAATCTAAGAGTAAATATATTTTTAAATGTTGATTATAATTATAGTAATACTTCATTCTAATGAAATGCAGCGTTTAGTTCCTTCACTCAGTGTGTAATATCTCGATTAGGCGATGCGTGGTACCAGTGTCTAAACACTCGGCTTACTTCTGCGTACCCCATTATATGCGGGATAGTCATATACCAGCCACTTTATTCAAAATTAAGCCCAAATTTTAGACGTTCCATCGACCGACGTGTTGAGTTGCGGAACTCAACGCTGCGCTTTGTCCTACTAACAACAAATTATTAACTTATAATTATATTTTTAGTATAAGAATCAATTTTGAATACGTTTCACTGTAAGTTATATGAAGACGCATTAAAATTAAATGTTTACGTCAAACCAGTTTACGTGTATCGACACACCAACTGTTGTATTTTGGTTTTAGTGCTTCTATAAGTATCTATTCTTTTACTTCATATACACAAAATTTGAATGTATAATACGTGGAAAGTCTGAGCTTTAAAGGTAATGGGTTCAATAATCACTCATGAAATGTTTTTTTTTTGCCCTGGGAAAGCAAATAGCGGCGTTGAGTTCCACCACTCAACATGCAGTGTTTCGAATTTGAGCGGAAAACGGAGAAGAGTGTTTTAGCACTAGGTGCTATTTACCAATAGTGATAAAGAATGAAATGGAATTTTTACCCAATATATATGATATAGAATGTGAATTCCATTTGAATATACCAACAATTGAATGTGCTTAGTTAGTTTTCTTTGCAAAGTACCCTTAATTTAATTTAAGGATAAACGGTGAAAATGCTGAATGAGCGCCAGACGACGCGGACTGTGGACAGCTCCAGCTTAGTGTAGGCGGCAATGGCAGAGTGAACTAACAATATTTACTGGTTTTATGTTCTAATTATAAATATTATTAGAGTTAACCTTTACTTTGAAACTAGGTTTTTATGAAACAAAGCAAAAAAAATATAAGATGAAAAATGTTGATTTATTTGATTACAGTAGTGAACCTATATGACTAACTGTTTCTCTCGCGCTGTCTATTTTCGAGACATTGCGGGTTGAGTGGCAAAACTCAATGCCACGCTTTGTCTTCTTATACGAGAAGAGAAGACAAGTGAAAACAATTAATTTCTCCGAGAGGGAATTAAACCCACAACGGTTACGTCTACCGTCCCACTGCACCATTATGTAATTAGTCATATATTTTATATAACTGGTCTCTCTGCCTTTAGTTTCATACGGGATAAGTTCTGGCGCTGAAGAATTTCTTTTGCGTTACAGTATTAATTATATAAAATCTACGAAATTTGACAAAAAAAAACTTTTATTTAACTTTATAAATGCCATCTTAAACTACCGATCTTCAAATCCAATACTTTACTGGCTGAAGTCTTTGCCAATTCTTTGTTGATTCTAGTTGAATTTGATTATTTTATCAGCGAATTCTCTTGATAAATGTGTATCGCTCCTACTATTTCTATATCTAGGTTACTTTAAAGTATTCTGTTTTAAAATATAACATAAATTAGGTTTTATTTGTGGTATATAGAGTGAGTGATGTACAGAAAAGGCAAAGATTTTTTTATAAATTCACGCTGTATCCCGCGTATATTAGGATAGGGAGAGGGAATCTAGTGAAAAGACACTCCTTTTCACACGCACCGCCCAATTTGAGACATTACTTTTTGACTGGCGAAACTCAACGTCACGCTTGGGTTTGTTACCAGAGCAAGAAACATTAAACCAATTTATTGTCCCGAGTATCTCACAACCGTTGCGACACACATATAGTCAACTGCTGTACCGCTGCGGCATGATATTCTTCTATTAATCATGTTTCCAGTAATAAATATAAATATTAATAAGCATACCATATATCGAAAGAATTCATATTAAACCAAGTAATATAAATGTAAATTACTTACATTATTAATAAAATAAACTCTTTTTTATAACTAACTATATTTTGTATAGAAAGTACCTAATTAAAAAGCCAACAATATTAAAACTCCATTTAAAAAAACGACGTTAGTTCGCTTATTGATCAAATACCTAACTTAAAACGAAAAGAGACATAATTTACTATTGAAATAAAGTATAAATACAAATATTCCTTAGTTGTTAAAAGAATAAATATGAGATTACGTGTAAATTGACGAGTCTGATAAAGTTTTCGTGTTCAGCGGGAGTGCGAGGATGCGTGAGCCTCGCTCGCGCCGCGCGCTACGACTGCCTACGAAAGCTCACCTGACCGGTGAGCAGTGGCCTGTGCGAACTTCCTGCGTGGGAATTATTATCACAAAATATAGATAGAATTATAAAATATAAGAAAAACCAACCAAACCAACAACCAAACTACATACGTCGGGATGTGATGTAGCTTTTATGGAGCTTATGGCGTAGCAGTCAGAGAAACGTTGATTTTTAATTTTTGGTACATCTTAAAAAAAATCTTCAGTGTTTTTGATATTATGAATGTATTATTTAAAATTAAATTTTATATTTAAGTATAAATATAATAATTAATGATAATTAAATATAACGGTAAATATTTTATTTAGATAGATAGACCTTTGATCTGCACAGCTACGGTATTTATAAGTTTCATCAGAGCAAAGAAATGAAAACAATGAATTTCTCCGAGCGATTGAACCCACAATCATCGCGCTAACGCGGTGAGCCACTGTGTCACGATGACCTTAGCTATACGTATATAATTTGGTTTTATATATCGGAGACATTTTTGCTGGATTGGACAAATATTTACTTTTTATATGCTGCTTATTACAAAGTACTTAAACTTCTCAGACCAATCCTAGTTGCGGCAAATTGTAAGTGTTAAAATTATTATTATTATCAGCTTCTCGCTGTATCCCGCACACAGCAGGGTAGGCAGAGGGCACCTAGTGTTAAGACACTAGGATCCCAACTTTGCCTCAAAACCAGAGCGACGAAATGAAGATATAAATATAGATAAAATATTTCATTTCCTCGAGTGTGGAGGGAACTCACAACCTGTCGATTTCACAGTTACACTTTGTGCCCCCGCGCTACGACTGGCCAAAGTTATCAAACAAATATCGATCGTCTACAAAATATAATAAATCATTTTCATATTTATTAGATTATCTTGGGTGTGGAACAGGATTAATATTAACACGATGATAGTGAGCTCGATCTCCACTCGGAGGAGTCAATTATTTTCATTTCACTGCTGAGATAAAACGAAACGAACGAGTTCCGCCGCTAGATAATAATGAACTATGCCCCAAATTCAGATGAAAAGCGGAGAATGAATTGTCTTGCGACTAAGTTGTTTCTATTCTACCCTGCTATATGGGGGATACAGCGTAAAGATGTATTTTTTAAGAACTAACAACAGTCACTTAAATTAATATTTAAGGCCAGTCGTGGCATAGTACCCCTGCAATGATGAAATAAGAAGTGCCTAAGAAATATAATAATATTAAAAGACATGATTTATTTATCACAATAGTAATATGTTATACTATGTTAAGAGATTGAACATTTCTTTAGGTAAACTCTTTAGGTCTCTTAACAAAACTTTAAAAGTTAATCATTTATGTTTGGTTTCATTTCTTGAACACAAACTAATTATACGAGATAATGTAGCTTAAAGCCCGCTGTAGGTCGCGCGCGTCACGTCACCGTCGTACTATAAATAGGTGTTTCCTTCGTGCCTCCGCCGCGCGTCGGCCTGTGGAGGATACTCGGATAGTGCATAGAGAGCTATCATTTTATTTAATTAAATTAATAAAAAAAAGTTTTTAAAATTTAATTTGAACAAAAAGAAAAGTGAAAAGTTGTATTTTTTCTGTATGTAATCATACAGAAAATAAATATTTTGATTATTTAAACCATTAGACCACGAGATCTTAGTAACGAGTCCACTGTTCTTTATTTTTATTTTATTTAAAGATATTCTATGCTTAATGATGGAACCTTAGCTACGTAATTTCCACACTTTTAAAAACAAAGAACATACAGACTAATCACGAATTTGAACGGTAATGGAATGCGCCTCTTGTTTACCGTCCAACTGTCCTGACCACTAAGCCATACGTTCTCATTAAGCTAAATTATTTTTTATTTGCTTGGTTCATTTTATTTGTGTTGTTAGCATCTCTGTAAGAAGACAACTTTCCGCTTTTAGGAAAACGTGCCTTTGAAATATCTAATCGTCAAAGCCACACTGTTTTTAGTCGACCTGTAAAATATCTTAATATCACATCTCAGTGCGATCTCACATGTTATGTTTAATGATGAAAATGGATTGTATTTGTTTGTACAATTACAAATTACCACGACGTAATGGAGCGCGGCCGCCGCGAGCGATACCGCACTGACGGCACTGACGGCACTGACAGCACGCTGGAATGAAGCGATACGCGCATTTAAATTTGACATTTAACGGTTCAGTTTCTCTGGTACCGATAAGCTTACATACAGTTAAGGTTTATTTAAACTGAACACATAACTGTGAGTTGTTGGGAGATTTTTTCACGTATTTTTTATGCTTGTTCAGAAGCCACTTTAAATATTTACATCGATATATACATAGATAGCTGCATATAAACATATAAATAAACATGAAGTGTATGTCAGTGATTCAAACAATACAGTGTTTTTTTTATTTATATAGTTTACACGATACTCAATCAAAATTTCGTCTTTCTATTATTCTATTTGTCGAGGTCAATCTAAGAAACTGCTGAATCGTGTTTTATTGGGCATGCTCTGAAAAATAGAGGAAGTTACGGCTTTATGTATATAGTATGGATCTCACATTTCCGAGAAAACTAAAAACAATCATGGTACTGTGGGACAGGGTCTGAGCTCGATCTCCACTTGGTGCCAAAAATTTTTTAAGGGGGATTCACACTATAGTATCAGCCGCAGTTTGTTCTCGGTCCCATATCAGTGTGTTAAATATATGCTAATAGGAGAAACGATGAGAGCACTCATACTATTGTTGCGGACAAGTACGAGCCAACAATTTTCCCAGCTTTGCCGTGACAAAGCACGGCGTTGAGCACACACTTGTGTTCGGGCAGAAAGCGTAGGACGGATTGTCTCTACAGTAGGTCCCCTTTGCCGACCTTGCTATAAGAAGAACGAAAAGATAAAAAATTTAAGACGATATATTGAACCCATAACCATTGCGCAATTCTCCATTTAAGCCACGATGTCCTCGAGCCTGCGGGAATCTTCCTGTCTAATTATCATAACAATCGAGTTCCGAATGAATATTATACGCCGGATTTATAGGATGAGTAGATTTGTACTGTATTTACAATATATTAACATAACTTACGTATAACGTCAGCTCATCACGGAATACTACTTGTACTATGGAAACTTATCTTTTACAGATATCTATTGAAAATTTTACTGAGAATATGATTTATATTCGAAGAAGTGACTCTATAGATAATGCTTATGTAGCAATATATATGATTATTTAGACCCAATTTTTTTTAATTAGAATTTAACATGACAGCAGGCAAAATACATGAAAATTAAATGGAGATATGGGCAAAATTCCTTATTTTATTAACGTCGCACGACTGAATAAATAAACGACCGAACGACTGACTAAATATTATTTAACAGTGGCGTTAAGTACCGCCACTAAATACATAATGTCTGAACTTCGGGCGGTGCGTGGAAAACGGAGTATCTTAGCACTAGGTTACCTCTGTCTGCTAAATGCCTTTACAAGGCGTAACTTTTACACGAAAATATTTACTATTACTTTTATGTATTACTTTAATATATTCAATTCATATGATCATATTAGTAATTCAACACTGTATGTAGTGAACTGAAACACCCTAACAGCCTTTACATTATTACAGTATTATGGCCTAGATGTTGGCATCTGTTGGCATCAGCCTCGTGATCAGACACAGTTACACAACTGAGTGTAGTATTCTCCGCCGTGTTACCGCGTTTATACATTTCCATATGCAGATGAGTCGAACGCTGGTTGTACACTAAATTATTCATTTTAAACAGAGTTTACTACGCAAATAGCAGGGTTGTCAGAGTGAGCTGGGGATCCTAGTTCCGTCCCCACTTTCATTTCGTAGAGTCTCGTTACCAGAACGAGAAAATGAAACCATTTGTCATTTGAAAAGCTATATTATTTGTTAAGAGAGTGAAGATGCACATATTAACTTAATATCTAAACAATTTGAATGAATAGCGGAGAAAGGAATGTTTTATCTATTGTTTTTATTTGCCATAATTAATTTTGGTATGAGTTGATGAATGGCAACTGTCTTATTAAAAGTGATTTTCGGGTAATTTTTCCAAATTATAAGGCCGTCGTGGTGTAGCGTTTGACTATAAGCGTGGTGGTTGTGTGTTTGAATCCCAACTGAATGGTGTACAGGGATTAATTATTTTTATTTCCTCGCTCCTAATAAATACAAGCGAGGTGTTGATTTCTACAACTTGACCTAGTCTAACAAAATCAAACACAAGCACAATCAAATTTCAAAATATGTTTAAAATGGTCACAAAGGAAGATAAAAGCAATGGAGGTGCAATGTTTTCGTAACATATGCAGAATCAGTTTAGCCGACCACGGAAGACCTCGTCTTTACCACAGCATCTGTGATACTTTTGATATTTTTGACAGTTGATGAGACGAAAGAGGTCTGCAGCATTTTCTCTAATTCGTAAATCATAAAAGGGCGCTTAAAAAAAATTACAAATTAATAGCTTTTATATTTAATGAAACACATCTATAAAGCAACATCCAACAATAAAACTCGTGTTATCTATCATACATTAATCAAAAAGTGTTTAAAGGCGGCGCGTCGCTTCCTGTCGCGTCCCGTCACCACCCTGACTGACGCGAGATAATCAGAGAAACAACCATTTTGTTTTTGTTTGTGTTTATTTTCTCTGTGTTTAATTTATGTCTCTAATGTAGAGTGGTGGAGTGGCGTGAGGTATATTGTAAAAGTTGTTTGAATCAATATGATATATTATTTTAGTTATTTACTAGGTTATTTTGGATCAATTTAAGTATAATTTAAATCTATAATCTAGATGAAATGCCAAAAGTGACTATTATATTTATTTTGATAAGGATGAATAACAAATTCTAAAAAATACATTAACAATAAGCCGATAAATTTAAATTAAATATATTAAAATGGTTACTATAAAGTTGAGCCAACTTTTAGAGATAAACACAATCACGGACTTTTTACATCACAATATTTTTGTAGAAAACTATTTTTATGTCAACGTTCAGAAAGCTCATTTTGGACGACCTTTTCTTAAAACAACGAAATTCCTTGTTGTGTAGCGACGATTGTCATATAATTGTCATGCATTTCAAGTAGCAAGATATTTTAATCATATATGTATATCGTGAATATTAAAAATAAGTGAATAATAGGGTAGCCTATGTTCATCTCAAGACTCTCAAGTTTTTCTATATGTAATTTTATCACAATTGTGATAATCGTCGTGGGTTCGATTCCCACTCGGGCAAATTACATATTTAATATTTTCATTTCCTCACTGGTAACGAGATTGAGTTTCTCCGCTCAACACACTATGCCTCAAGAATTTAACGGAAAATGAAGAACGGAGTGTTGTTGGAGAACAGAGAGTAAACATGAAGTCTAGAGCTAGATCTCCATCTGGAGTATAATATTTAAATTGTTTGGGTTTTCCCGCTCTGGTAAAATGCATCATTTTGTTATCCCATCACTCAACACGCAACACGTAACCAGAGACGGAATGGGGTGTCAAAACACTAGGTTCCCTCAGTCTACTCTGCTGTGTATGGGATGTTATTAGTTCTGTCAAATAAAAAGATAAATTGAAATGTAGGACCACAGTGGTGGTGTGGTGTGAGCGCTACAATTTAGGTAAAGATTTGTAACCTTTTCTTTATATACCTGCCTTGCAAATGGTGGAAACGCTTGAAAATTATTTTAAAAAATGCATGCCAATTACAAAATATATTAAACTAACCACATTTCCTCACAATATTAATTGTTTTAATGAAGTTATTAGTCCGTAACATTATAATAACGTGTCGATGTTAATAGAATGTCGCGCGTCGGTCGCTGCGGGCTGCGGGCTGCGGGAGAGGCTGCCGTCTGTTGTTAATTATAAGCACAGTGTACCTGCGAGCTTACAAAGAAATACATATATCAAAGAGGACCGAGCTTGGTAGTCTGACGAGCGTGTGACTGCAACCGCGACGGTTATGGGCTTAATTTCGACTAGTGGAAAATGAAACTGTGACTAATTTGATCTTGACTTTGAACCCACAACCGTCGTGTTGCCGTGCCTATTATGTATAATCAGTAAGAAAAAAAAACGATTAGGTAAGCTTTGCACTTGATAACATAAATAGGCTATTAATAAACACCTGTCAATATCCTCACATTACTGTCCTGCTTTGATAAATATAGTCTCTTAGAGATTTTTTTTTCCTTAGTTTTAGTTTCTAAACATACTTTTTTTTCTCGTCCGTGTTTCAGCTTTCGCAAAGTATATTGAAAATAAAAGAAGTTGTTTAAAAGGTTGACGTTGATTACAAATAAGGAATAATTTCAATAAACGGTCAGCCTTTTGGAAGATTAATAAGGTTTATCAGTTTTCTTAGCTTCATACTGCATTTTGCACAAAGCAGGGTATTTAGAAGGAACTTAGTGTTATAACACTCCGTTCAACACTTTCGGCCGGAGTTTTGAAGGTATTGCGTGTTGAGTGGTAGACCTGCGCTGACTGCAGCATAGATCTTTACCTCTTTACCAGAGCAAAGAAATGAAAATATTTAATATTTCATTTTCTCAGGTGGGAATCGAACCCATAGCTTGTCGCGCATACACTCATTATTTTAATTAATTTAAATGAAAGCGAACCAGAATAGTGTATCTTATCATGTAGTATTTTTTATAAATAATGCAACAAATGATTACTGCTCAAAGTAAAGCTTTCTCAATCACAATAGAAGGCAATCACGTCAACAACGGAAGTTGAAAAATAATGGAAGTGGAATCAAGGGCGGTACATGATTAGTGATTCCGTAGAAGCGGATAACGCGACGTCAGTCGTCAGCTGCGTTGAGGTGGCCTTCGGAACTAATCGATACGAAATTGAACTACAAATAGTCTTCTTTAATGTCTATTATAATATATTATATTACCTACTTTAGAACTACTGCTTGAATCACCTCAGGTACTAAGTTATAGTAACTGAGGTGAATCTGACTGCAGTAGAGTGGGCTTGGGTGGAAATAATTAACCTTATATAAAATTGCCACTAGCCCTCAAAAATAGGTGATAATTAAAAATCTCTGACATAAGAAGCTGTAAGAAGTAAAAAACAAAGAACTAGAGACTTTTTTTAAAGAACTTTTTAAACATTTTTTAAAGTGTTATACAACACTTAGGAAAGAAAAATACTTATTTAGAAAACGTATAAACACTAACAACATAAATAAGTTACAATAATTTTAATATTAAAGAACATAATATAATTTCGACGTAGCTTGATGAGAACGTATGGCTTAGTGGTCAGAGCGCCTGGTCG
>DWAN01000240.1:0-27170 GCA_018230445.1 Heliconius hewitsoni | reverse complement strand
GGGGATCGAACCCACAACCAGTCAATTTTACAGTCACACTTTGTGCCCCTGCGCCTCGACTGGTCTCTGGCGTTTAAGTATTTATTTATTTTTCACCAGAAATCGTTGAATTGGATGAGCAAAATATTATTTAGTTTATTTTTCTTTGCTTTTTTTTATTTCGCGTAGTACTACGCATGTATCAGGACGTGTTGGGTACTCTTTTAAATATATGAGAGATGTCTAAACTGAAAAAAGTAGGTAAAACAATGTTTTTATTTAGAATAATAACATATTACTAATAAACCACTAACAAGAATCGAATTCAGGACCTATGCACATATAATCTCAAAAAAAGCTACACATTGTTCCCGTATAGCAGGGTTAAGAGCAAATCTGTAGTCTAGATTCCGCCTAGTTTTCGACACACAGCATATTGTGGCGTAACTGAACGCCGCACTTTGTCTTGAGTAACTATTAATACCTTAATATATACATAAATAAGGTAGCAAAGTATACTTAGAGTAATATAATGTAGTGCGGCGGGCGCGGTGAAGTTTATCAAACAATTTCACTCGCTAAGCAACATGCCCGCGTTAGATTAGTTTATAACTACACATTAACTACACTTTAACACTAGGCTTGTACTATGTGCTCACTTAAGTTAGTATAATTTTATATCTTTTGCTATTCGATAAGCAAAGATAATTTTGTATTAACTCCGTATTAAGTTTCACAGTTGGATAGCAAGGCAATGGTTGTGGGTTTCATTCCCATTCGAGGAAATGATTCTATTTGTATTAATATGATTTCACCATACCTTAAAACACGAACGATGTGGCCATTTAAACGAATTGATATTTTTTTATATTTGTGAATATTTCTCTATTACGTCAATAATACTTTTAAGATTATTGAACATTTTAAAATATATATAATATTTAGACGAAATTTTGTTTCAGTAGACAGACAGACATTAATGAATAGGAATATGAAATTTGATATTAATTTTATAACAATATCAGTATATAGGTGTTCCATCGTTATTCTAAACTGAGAAGCAACACAGAAAATTTATTGCAGCCCTAAAATAGTTTATATGTACTGAAAACGCGCAATAAAATTTATTGGCGCTATACGTAATGACTAAAAGGACTTAGGATTTATATTTAGACTTATGGGGTTTGGGTTCAAAGCTAGGTATATAATATTTATTTTTATTTACTTACCAGGCCAGTCATGGTGCAGTGGCACAAAGTGTGACTGTGAAACCGACTGGCTGTGGGTGCGATCCCCACTCGAGCAGATGAAATATTTGCTTAAATTTATATTACCATTTCTTCGCTCTGGTGTTGAGGCAAAGCGCGGCGTTGAGTTCTACCTGCCTGCCTTTAGAATTCGGCAGAAAGTGGGGAACGGAATGTCTTAACACTAAGTTCCCTCTGCCTACCCTGCTGTGTGCGGGATACAGCGTGAAGGTGATTTGGTTTGATTTACTTACCTTGATGTACACCACAAATGTAAACAGAATCGAAATTTTATTTCATTTCAGAGAGAAAAGGCGGTCCTTTCACTTACCGCTATGTGCGCGAATTCATATAAAATATACACTTTAAAAAAATGTTATCGATTTAATGCGAATCTATCGTAAGTTCGATATCCACTTTGGAAAATTATTGAAAATTATTTGTGTCTAAACAAATAAAACAAACAGCAACATTGGTTTCTCCTACTCTAAATACAATGTCTCGAAATGTTATGGAAAGCGGAAAAGGAGTCTCTTTAAGATTTCACTACGGGCTATCAAAAAATAAAATTATCTACAATACTAAATTCCGAGTTAAGGAGACATTCCGTTCCCCATTTTCGAAACATTGCGTGTTGAGTGGTGACTTTGTCTTATCAAAAGAGCGAGTAAATTTAAAATAATGCGTTCTCCCAAATAAAAATCGAACACAAAATCGACTCGTTTACAGCCAAACGCTGAGCCACTCCGCCACGACAACTATACATTAAATAAGACTCATTCTATTATATATACATTTTTAACTAAACTGAGTAATAAATGAATGCATACAGTAAATTTGTATATACAAAAAGTATTGTCAGTTTGAAAGTCTCGGATGGATTGTGTGTGGTATTATACGTCGAACAAAATGGGGAAATAGAAAAAGCTCATTCTTTATTCCGGTTTACGGTATTCATTTAGACTTAAATAATTTTGTTAAATAGCAATATTGAATAATAGTCGCGGCGTCATGGTGGGACAGCGCTTGACTGTAAATGTGACGGTTGAAGTTCCGTTGTTTATTGTAAAAAAGCAGAACTCTTCTGGTAACAAGAGAAAGAGTTGAGATCTGCCATTCCACACACAATTTCTGGAAAATTATAGAAGATAGTATCTTGACACTCAACGCGGCGTATTGTGTTCTCAAAATATTTTTACTTTCATTTTGTCCAATAAGTACAATATTTTTGTTGTCCGCCTCTCCGCCCGCCCAGACCATGTATACTGAGATCGTGTGAAGGTATCAAGGTGAAATGAATATCAAACATTCATGTCGACCGGTACCTCCATATGATTGGAAAATAGAAAAAAAGCTTCTAAGTCGACGCAATCAAAAGGCACGAGCATTTATGCACCGTTTTTGCTGCGTTTTGCATAAAATTCGTCGTAAAACCTTTAAGGTACTTTCCATGTACGTACTGTTACGAAATTCTCGATGAATTCAGTACTTGCAATAAAAATAAAGAAAAAAATCCTAAAAGTTAAAAATAAATATTTCATGGAAAAAACATTATAAACTTACATTACTTCATTTCATACAATATTAGTGCATTCACCTACAAAATTAAGCTTAGCGTTTTTGTGAAATTAGACAAGAAGTAAAAACTTGCCGGACAATAAAGGAAAAAATCCGAGATGTATAAAATTATAAATATAATTAACTCATACAGCTTAAGTTTAAATTTAGTAAACTTTTATAAGTTGTAGTTCTAGTTGATGTACAACGGTGGATAAGCCCAATTCACACTTGACCGGTTTTTTTATTTAGTTCCACCGATCAACACGTTTCTGAGCGTTGTCACAATATGCATAAATTATACAGTGGAGTGATTTAACTCTAGATTCTCTCCGAAATTATAGGAAAAAAGACTAGTGCTACAAGTGCTCTAAAATGTGCTCAGATATGTGAGAGCTATAACTGTTGGGAACTCATAATACTTTAGTACTAATTTACTACTGGTTTGCTAGTACCTTACATTATTCCTTTTATTCAGGTTCTTGGTTACGTTACGTATATGTCCCAAGTTACATGATGATGAAATTTTTAATGACAAAATTAGCTTATTGCGCGGCGTTAAGTTTCGCTCCCAAATGCCTACTTTTTACGGGATATAGCGTGAAAAAATTACAATAAGTTTATAAGATTTCATTGCATAGTCGATCTTAATAAAAGTGTGTTTAAAAATCACAAGTGAACTGCACGTACACCTTATTTCAATTCAACTATACAAGCCGTAACTTAAAATATTAAAACGCCAAAGCCAATAAAGGTAACTTTAGGTAATAAAGCATTCTACAGCTCTGTTCACAACAATTTATAATGTTAAAAGTTTTAATTATACCTTACCTCTAGAGAAACGGCGATTTTTAATATTGTTTTTAAATAATAAATATAGGATATTCGAAAAGTTCTAAGCTTCATGTATAATATTAGGGCATAGCAGCACAGCGACTGATTGTAAACGCGACGGTTGCGGGCTCGATTCCCTATCGCTTCAGTTATAAATGAGCGAAGTGCAACGCTCAATTCTGCCACTCAACGTGCAATTTCCAAAAAAAAATGAGGAAATATCGAACAGAGTGTCTTAGCACTAGGTTGCCCCTGCTTACCCTACTATATTTGGGACACAGAATTGAGCTAAAAATAAAGAAAAACGCCTAAAAAAATTAAAAACATCCAAATAATCTGAAATAGACCCAGCTACATTGTCTTCAGACCTAATTGAGCTATACCGCGAACTTTAATCATTGTATAAAATTTCACGAAACACAAATTCTTGCTTCGTAATATCCAATTTGAGTCAGAAGTAACAAAGAATAATTTTCAGTTAAAATCAGGAATATCTAGAGGGAAGATATTTTAAAGTCAATTTGAATAGCGTCCGCCGGAATAAAAAGCGTTTTTTCCCTCGTTTTCCCATTTTGTTTCACGTAAGCCACAATCCGCACGAAACTTTTAGGCTGACAATTTTTTTTATATACAGATGTACATTTGAGGCTGTCGTGGTGCAGGCCACAAGCGTGCGCGTTAACAGGACGTTTCTGGATTCGATTCCAATTCGGATGAAATTTGTAATATTTTAATTTACTTTCTCTGGTAACGACGCAAAGCGTGGCGGTGAGTTTCGCCTCTTAACAGGCAATGCTTCAAGAACTCGCAGGAAACGAGAACGGAAATATCTTAATTGAAACAGAGTACCTTAGCACTATGTTGGCAGACAGGAGAGACTACCAAGTGGGGGATGCTGCGTGAAGCTAAAAAATAAAAAAGATATAGACGAAAAATAAAATAAGAAGTGACTTTCCACTGAAAATTTCAACGTCTATTTATAGACCAATAAACGTTTTTAGCCATTAATAAAAAATTACGCCTACATTGATCAAAAGATGCCATGTTTTAGTCAAATTTTATTAAGATCAAAGTTTAAATTTTTAATTATAATGTTAAATTTGTAATTATAAATTTATAACCCGCAATCAGCGGGGTTGAGTCTGTGAGACCCAGCTCATTTTATTTCGCTTATAGTTCACATACGAGTATATATGTGTAACATAACCATTTTCCTCAGTAACTGGTTATGTTTATTGTTCTATCCGTCACAGGAAAAAGGGTGAGACTCATCTCCGCAGATAGTGTAACAGTTTCACACCATTATGTGAACTTTATTTCTGTTTTTCTTTTACCTGCCTTGCCCTACCTATACACTAAATTTTGTTTTTTTTGTTGTTATTTATAATTTAGCCATGCCAGTCGTGGCGCAGGGGCGCATAGTGTGACTGCAAAATCGACTGGTTGTGGGTTTGATCACCACTCGAGGAGGAGCTGAAGTATTTATTAAAATTTATATTTCAATTTCGTAGCTCTGGTTTTGAAGCAAAGCGCGGCGTTGAGTTATGTCACCCAACACGCAATGCCTCCAGAATCGGGCAGAAAGTGAGGAAGCAAGTGTCTTAACTCTTAGGTTCCCTCTGCCTACCCCTAGTGTGTGCGGGATATAAAAAAAATAAAGTATTGGAATAACTGATATTTCAAAAAAGGGTATGTGAGACCCACTCCTCAGTCTGTGTAACACTTTTCCACGCCGTTTTTGAGGCCGGGTTAAAAGCCCCGCCATAAAAAACTTAGAAGCAAACGAAAATCTATTTATATATTTATAAATTTCTGTTTCGATGGTCTCTAGATAAAGTACTATCGCGCAAGTTTTCGTTGCTCTTTTGAACTATTAAGTAAATTTAATTATTTTTATCAAAGTATCGTTTTACAAACGGTTAGGTAATCGTAAAAACAGCAAAAATAAAATTGTAATTTTTCACATTCGATACTTACCTATTTCAAAATCAAACTGGAATGAATGAACACACATTCCACTAAAATACCACTTGGACACAAAACATTAACAGGAAAGACACTTCAGCAATAAATAGTGTCCACTATATAGTAATTGCAAAACTTCAATCTACCACCCATATTCGAGTCACGCATCAACGCAATCATTCTAAATTATTTTCTCGCCACACACTCCGTGTACGTGAGCCACGTGTGTCGATACTATCTTTGTTCTCACCCATATTGTGCTGAAAGGTATTTAATTGTTAAATAAAAAAAATGAAATAAATAAGAAGCTTTTTATTTTTAAACTAGCGTAAACCTGTGGCATCGTTGACGGGATCTAACATTGAATTTTTCATATAGAAGCAGTAGTTCCTGAGATAAGTGTTGTCAACCAAATACGCTCTTCAGCCTTATAATATTAAGTACAGATTGAAGTTTTTATAGATATTTGATTACCATTTTCGAGATTACGAGTGACGGAACTCAACCTCAAAGTTTGACTAATCACTAGTGTGAGCAAAAGAAAATAATTCCTTCCCCGGATGGAATTCGAACCCACGACATTCGCGTTTACCGTCAGGCGCTCTGCTGCTGCGCTACAATGTCCTCACTATCTATTCAAAATATGCCATAAAACAGTTTTCAGAATAGTGCTCTATTATAACGACCCTATGTGAAGTAGTTTGCTATGATAGCAATGAATGCCGTAGTTGGTTGGTCCGTAGCAATATGAAAAAGTTAAAATATTTAAATAAATAGATATATTTAGCTTCCCTTTTTTTATCAATACGCTGTATTCCGCACACAACAGGATTGGCAGAGCGAACCAAGTGTTAGGACACTCCGTTTCTGTTTTAGCTTTATACGCGCATGTATCCCACACATCATAGCATGGTAAACAGAGGGCCCTACTTTCCGCATAAATCTATTCGTATTGCTTCTTGAGTGACGAAATTCTACACAGCGCTTTGCCTCGTTACCTAAACGAATTCATAATATTAAATATTTCATTTCCTCAAGTGGGAATCGAACCCACAATCTGTCGCGTTTACAGTCGATTGACCTCACACACACACTTATGGCTTTACGAATATTATCAATATTATTATAAAAAAATTGTATGCTGTTCACGCACTTCAATTACAACTGCAAATATATTAAAATAACATGTAGTAAAAATTTTACATTATATTTTTTTTAAGTGACTATATTATTATTTTATGTTAAAACAAATGTTTGTTCCGCATCTCTTGATGCAATTATATTTTGACATGGAAAAATATTATGTAGATAGCTAAAAAAATATATGTTAATGTTTGTGGCACAAAGGCATCTGAATGTGAGCACGACGGTTGTAAGAAAAGAAAGCACGGTGTTGAGCCACTCAATATCAAATTTCACTCAACTAAAATGGGGAACGGAGTGTCTTAACAGTAGGTTCCCTCTTCCTCCTCTAACACTAAAAAAATATAGCACACGTAACAGAATCTAAAAAGTCTTATCATACCGACGAAAAATATTGATAAATAAGTAGGTACTTAATATGCCACGAAGGCATCTCAACTTTAATACTGTACTTCTACTTCTACAGTAGAAAATTACGGGGTGCTGTCTGAAACTAAAATCTGCATCTTGTTAGTCTAAGTTATTAATCTTTCATAGTCTCAGCTTGGCCTTTATAAGATAAATTAGGTACTCGAGTTAGGTCAGTGGTTAATTATTTTAAATTAGTTTTTTTTTAATATTTTAACATTTTTAAAGTAACATTTAGAAATATATTAAAATTTGAACGTAGCAGGATTGGAACCCGCGTGCAAAGGGTAGACCTATATTGTTCTTTGTTGTTATAAATTAATTATTTATAGTTATAAATTAATAATTTATAAATTAATAATTTATATTCATCTAATAAAAAGCTGTTTTGAATATCAATGTTGAACAGATATAGAAAAAATGTGTGGATGTGAGATTATGAGATCACATTTGTGAATTTCAGTCAGATGTCGTACCCCACTTTTCGACGAAGTTATGGCGGATTATAGAGAACTCAACTCGGCCTCACTTCATCTACCAGTGCAAGGAAATAAAAATTATTGAATATCATCATTTCTGGCTGGTGATCGAACCTAGAACCATTGCGCTCAAAGTCAAATACAATTCCACTACGCCACGACGACGAAGAGAAACATTATTTATGATTCTCATTTTTCATTAAGATAACACTTAAGTACACTTAGCTAGGTTAATTTAATCAGAAACTGAAATATTAATCAAAGAAAGTTTATTGAATGTATAATAGGATTCGTCATCCGACTGATTTTTAATGATTGATTTTCAAGAGATTTATATTCGCTTTTTATAACTTTTACTTAAGACGAAATCGTTATTTTAGAGAAAATATAGATACGTTAGTCTATATGCCTTAGGAGGAGAGCATCCGACTGTAAATGCTGCGGTTGTGGGTTTGATTCCATTTGAGAAATTGATTACGTCGTCGTCGTCACGTAATGTCTACAATTGCGCGTATAAATGTGAAAAAGACCCGCAGGTCTTACCTCCAGTTTCTAAATAAAAAAATAAGCGTGAAGCCGAAAAATATATTTATTAATATAAGTTACATTTCCCCAGATTATCTAACAAATCAAATTGAATCATCTTCACGCTGTATCCCGCACACACACACGCTGTATCCCGCGGGGTAGGCAGAAGGAACCTAGTGTTAGGGCACTCCGTTCTCCACTTAACTTCTCTAAATGTAGCTAATACCGAATGCTAAACGTGAATTCACTCAACCATACACCGAACCCGCAACTATAGCCAAAAAGTAAACAAAATAAGTAAAACTTAAAACTCAATCGTCTCTACAGTCAACAAAATAACTGTAACAACGTAAGGTTATTCTTTTATCGTTTCAATATTTCATGTCAAATGCTATAAAGTGCAATAGAAATGTTCTATTTCAAGAACATATGTTTGGATTCAATTGTTACTGATATATGATCTTGCAAATATATATTATATGTATGAGAAGCCGTCGCGTCGTATCACGGCGGCACAGTATATGAACGTAAACGCTATGGTTGTGGGTTCGATTCCCACTCGGGGGAGTGAATCATTTTTATTTTATTGTTTCTGTGACAAAGCGCGGCATTAAATTTTACCACACAACAAATGCAGTGTCATGATAATTGGGAGGGAATAATAAATTTTCTTTTGCCATCCCTACTTGTTATGCGGAATACAGCGTGAACCTAATAAAATGCGTTACGTCACTCAACACGCAATTGCCTCGAGCAAAGCAAAGCAAAGCAAAAGCGTTACGTCACTCAACACGCAATTGCCTCGAGAGTTCTTCGGAAAATGGGAAACGGGAAATGGGAAAGGAGTGTCTTAACTCCAATATTAGGCTGCAGGTAGAAGGGATAGCTAGCTAAGTAGCTACTACAGAGTGAAGTAAAAAAAATATCTTACCATTAATTTAATAACTTCTCTGCAATAGTAAGAAAAGCACAGCGTTGAGGTCCGCGGCTTGCATGTCAGTAAATATTTATAATGTTAATTGCATCTCTTAACACTGTATATTAGACATAAAATATCATCCATATATCCAAAAAACTAAAATCTAAAAGACATTGTATATTTTTTGTTAAATTCAGAAAATTAAGTACCGCTTACTGTTGTACGTACTTGTGCATATACTTGCTTCTAAACGTAGTATTGTGCTTCACATTCATGAGACTTTTGCTTTCACAGTAGCTTTTATGAAATAGGTTTTGTAACTTTTTCAAACTTATGGCTTGTATTGTAGACACGCCTCACACAGACAGACCGATGGACAAAAAAATATTAAAAATATAATTATTTTTTTCATCACATACTCCAGATCTTTAATTTTTATATATCTATGGAAAATACCTGACACGTTGAATATCTACCACTAAAACGTGTAAAGTGATGTTTCACTGTTTCTCCATGACTGTAGTATTAGCTACAGTAGCAATAAAAAACCTTATTTCTTTCCTTAAATATTTCGAGTGCACCGTTACTATTGCAATTATAAAAGAGAATTAAGTGTGAAAACATGTTAATATGGTGCAAAATCGGAGTTAAGTGTCACTGAGTTAAGCTCCTAAATGTATGGTGACTATATTTTAGGTCTTACATAGAAGCTTCATATTATTAATAACATTATTTTACTCTCAATATGTATAATGTACATTATTATAGTATAAGGCCAATCGTGGCGCAGGGGCAAAAAGTGTGACTGTAACCGCGATTGGTTGAGGGTTCGATCTCCACTCGAGTAAGTGAAATATTTATTTACATTTATATTATCATTTCTTCGCTCTGGTGTCGAGGCTAAGCGCGGCGTTGAGGTTAACAAAAGGTTTCCTCTGCCTACGCTGCTGTGTGCGGGATACAGCGTGAAGCTGATTTAATATTTTTTCTTAAATATAGTATTATTTACAATTGTGAAGTATCTGAATGTAGAGGCGACAGTCATGGGTATTATAATTAATACCATAAAAAACTAATATTCTTCATATCTAATAAATTTCACACAAAACATAGTATTTTACGTACGTTTATAAAAAACATCCCCAATTTCAGTTGTATACTTTTTTTGGCAAATGCCCAGTGATAAGTATATAACGTCCAAACTAAAAAGCTCATTTCTATATGAGCTTTTAGCTCTTAAGCTTTATAATGACGCCATCGAGGCGCAGTTGTGAAACGTTGGTCTGAATATGTTATTTGTGGGTCCCATTCCAAATTCAATTATGCTTAGCTTTGGCTGGAAATTAACATAACTAGGATTTAATTGTATGACATGTGAGAAATCGAGACGATTAACGTGCTATAATATAGCCAAAAGCTTTCCTAGATAAATGTAACGTCAGTGTTTGACGTTCAAAGAAGATTTTTTTTCAATTTGTCCTTGTTCCTGAGGTACGCACACTTCATAAAGCAAAGTCTTCAGTTTTACAATATGAGTACAAATTTAAAAATATTTTGGCTTTTAATAAATTTCCTTAATACTTTTTTGACGGTTCTTTTTACTAATATAATTAATGCAGAAATAGTCTCGATATAGTCTTTGTCTATCCGATTGTCACGCTTTTATGCCTTAATAACTAAATCGGTTTTAATAAAATTTAAAAAGAACTGAACTTAGTAAATTTTCTATATTACATATCATCAAAAAAGTGGCTAACGTGGTAGGAACAAGGGGTTGAAAGTTTGTATGGAAACCCGTCTTGGTCAAAGAACAGGCAAGAAATATATGAATATTTGTTTAAGCCTTTTTCAAATAACAACACCTTAAATTCCGTTAGTAAGTTGATAACAGTGTGCTTTGACCTTAGATTCTCGCTGCCTATCCAGCTATAGAGCTGCGGGATTCATTGTGAAGTTAAAAAACTGTAGATATATCGTAACAAAATTCATTATTTTACTTAAAACACAACATTATCGAATACATCAAATATTTTAAATTTACTATCAAACCAATAGTGGAAAGCGCAAGCACTGGCCTTTGAAACACGATAGCTTTATACTACTGTACACTCCTATAGTATTATAGTATTGTTACATATGGAGTACCTCATTTGGAATTGTTGAATATAATATCCTTGTTACAATCAAAATCAAAAAAGTTTGTGAGGATGGATATTTGTTCCATATTCACGTACAAATTACTAAACGGATTTAGAACAAACGTTAGAGTAATGTAGTTAATACATCAATATATTACACTTAAGACTATAATTTAAGTAAAGATTTTGTATAATTTGGCTATAATATAACAAAAAAGTCGTGCCTGTTAGTGTAAGTTTCTTGATTTTTTTTACTATTGACACATTGATCTTTGTCACTTTGAAAGTGAATTGATAAAGTATTCCTTCGATTGGGAATCAAACCCACAACCGTCACGTTCATGTACATATTATAATTCATGTATATATCTGCTAACAAATTAATCTTTATTCTATAGATAAATACAAATGTTAAATCTTAATGCTCTATTGCACGATACATTAATATTGAAATGAATAAATAAACAACAACAGATGTTCATATATTTTCGTATTTTGAATATACATTTTCATATATCGAGGCCAGTGGCAACGCAGGGACACAAGCGTGCGACTGTAAATGCGAAAGGTTGTGGGTTCGATTCCAACTGGAGGAACTGAAATATTTAATATTTTTATCTTTGCTTTGAACTATACACGCAACATCGCCGGAATTCGGCGAAAAGTGGAGAACGTAGTGTTTTATCACTAGGATCCCTTTGCCTGCTGAATGCGGGATACAGCGTGAATTTGATTATTATTAACGTGCAGGGTAAGCGAAGTGAAGAAAGTGAAGTCTAGTGTTAAGAAATGTCTTAAGAGCGGCGTTGAGATTCACCCCTCAACATTCCACGCCAACAGAATTCGGCGAAAAGCCGAAAAAACGGTATACCATGTTCGCCTATTTTTTCACATATGGCGATTGAGTTGCGGAACTCAACGCCACTCATTGTCTTGTGACCAGAGCAAGGTATGTAAAAAAAAAAAATTCTTCCGAGTGGAGATCGAACACACCACCATCACGTTAGTCACACGCTGTCCCGCCACAACAGTCTCTTTAATTCATTCCACACTAAAAGCTATACAAATAAAAACAAGCCAAATTTGCGTAATCGAAAAGAAGGAAAGGAGTAAAAAATAATTTAAACCGTTTCGCGTTTTGAAGCACTTTTGAACGTTTCCGCATCTCAAATTCAAATGGAAATCGAATTCTGACCGTGTTTACTCGTTTCATCTGCGTTAAATAAACAACGGAATATTGTACAAGTGTTAGAGCTGTATTTTAGTTTTTTCTTATGTATAGACCATTTAGAATATCCTAAAAGTTAAGTTTTAGCATCTGACTGTAAACGCAACGGTAGTGGATTCGATTTTCTCTTAGGGGACTGTTTTTTTTATTTCCCCATTCTAGTAACAGGACAAAGCGTAGCGTTTAATTCCGCCATTCAGCAGAAATGTCTCGATATTGAATGCTAGTGGAAAGAGGAGTGTCTTAACACTGGATTCTTCTGCTAACCCAGTTATATGAGGCATTCAAAATATTTTTATTTATACTATACGTAACTATTTTGAGAGAAATATATTGAATTCATGACCTTCTTTTTCATGGAGGCGGTCTAAATTACAAGACAAAAAAAAAAGTAATACAAAGAAATCAACCTAGCCAAGTGGACGACACAGAAGTGTTAGCCATTCTGTTTCCATAATATATCAGGCATAACTCAGAATAAGGGAAATATTGTTTATTTTTTTGTAGAGGAAAATTGTGTTAGATATTACGTAAACTATTCAACTAATTTGTGTTCTCCAACTTTGCTTGCTTTATTGTAGAAGCGAGATGAATTGTGACGATGGATGTTGATTGAGTTGGAAAGTAGTGAACGGTCACTCCTTTCACTGCGTGTGTTCTTCTTACATAATATGCGTTTGAAATACTGTTGGTCTGTTGGACACCGGTTTCATTGGTTTTTTTCTTCACTCTACATCCCATTCATAGCAGGGTGGGCAGGAGGAAAATGAATACAAGGGATATTTAGACATTTCGTTTACCATTAAAATACTTCTGTTTTCGGTTCTTTTTTATTTGAAATTGTCATGTTGCTTCTTTTCGCTTCACGCTGTTCGCCCGTGTAACAGAGGGAACCAAGAGTTGAGACACTCTGTTCTCCACTTACCGATCATTTATCAAGACGTTGCGTAATGAATGATGAAACGTAACGGAACGAAATGTAAGGTCCATTATTAGCTTTGATCAGTTAATGTTTTCGCTACACTTTAATTCATAAATATCCATCCAAGGAACGCCACCGAATAAAAATTAAACCCAGAACCATCGCGTTAACCATAACGTTAACAGTTAGACCTATACCACGATGGCCTCACAAAGTAATTGCTATCACAATTTTCTTAATAAATAATTTCCTTTTAGGGCAAAGTTACGATATTTCGGTTTTTTTATCAAGATAATAGGCAAGTGCTAAGAAAAAACACTTTATGTGGATACATGCAGTAAAATATAAATTACCTAATAACGTAATATGATATATTTCTTTGTTCATAGTGGAATTACAGATTATTGAGACCAAAATGCGATTTTGTCCGCTTATAGTTTTTCTTTTTTATATTATAGCCAAATTATACAAAATCTTTACATAAATTACAGGCTTTCATTTTAAGCTATATTACTGTAAAGTTTCATCCAAATCCGTTCAGTAGCGTTTGCGTCAAAGTGCAAAAAATAACTCATAATATTAGAAAATGATTAATTAATATTAATAATATTAACTTATAACATAGGAAACGGAATATCCTAATGAGGAACGGAGTAGAGTAGATATATAATATTATTAATAAAAATTTTTTATTAAATAATATTATTAGTACACTCATTCGGGTAACTTCGAGATTCAGAACAAGGAAAACACAAATATATATGAAGATAACGTTTTCAGCACCGTTAACAACAAACGTGCTTAATGAACTGCCGTCTGAAATTAAAGAAATATCTTAATGTTGTATCTACAGTAGATACCCGTAAAATTTGTATATTGTACCTGTAAATAAAACGTAACTAATGTTACGTAGATTAATAAGAAGAATTATGAATTGATGGCGGTAACTTTGACAGACTACAAAATTTTGATTTTCTTCTATACTGATGTATTTTAGAAAGTTTATGTGAATGCCTATGGGTGAAGGGTATTATGAGATCCCGAATAAAAACAATTCTCTTAAACACTCTTACAATGTGCTTTTAATTTCAAGATACTAAAAATATCGCTCGTATCTGTAATATTAAATAGGACGACGGTCTAAATATTTATATTATATTTTCCAATTTTTGCTTAAAGTAAATAAAACACAGAGTGTTTTATCACTGTGTTATTTCTACCAACACGGTCACATTAAATAAAGCTAGCACTTTCATAATTTGCACAACAATAGAAAGACTTTTCATATAATTCTAATTACCCGCTTAAACTGATATAACTTGTTTGTACTCGGTTTAATTAAAAACGTACTACTGCGTACATTACAGCTCAGCTAAGCGTTTTTTTTTATTTCGCCCATATCTAAATGAACCGCAGTGTTTTTTTTTCAGCTTCACACTGTATTCCGCATGTTACAGTGTAGGACGCTTAGGAGGAGGGAGTGTTAAGACACTCTATTCCTCACTTTCCGCCGAATTCACAAGGCATCGCGTGATAAGTAGTGGAACTCAACCTCATTTCTATTCGTGCTTCTCTACATTAATGAAAGAACCTATTTACTAAAATCAGCGACTTACACTACTCTGTTCTGGTTGTGCGTTGTCAGTTATATTCATGAATTAACGACTTTACTCTGATACATTCAGTATATTCGCCTAATTTCTACCCAAAGTGATTCCCTCGAGTGAAATCGAACCCACAAGCATCACGAGAACACTATGACACTGTGCCACAGCGCAACGACAGGCTCAATATTTTTAATGAACACATTTCAACCTACAACGCAACTGTAGTGGAAGGCAAATATAAAAAATCAGATTAAGGGTACGTAGAGAATGGGAGTCAACTTGAAACTTTTATGAAATAACACTAATAACCAGTTTTGTTTGGACGACGGCAACAGTGTGCAAAATAGTACTGACAAGCCCCCAATTAGGCAAAGTAGTTTTATTTTTAACCACTTATAGACTAGGGGCCGCCTGAAATTTCGTTTGTGTGAATTATAAATTAAATTAAAAAATCCTGTTTTTTTCGCTCTCGTAAAAATATTTGGAAATTACCTTCACACTGTATCTCGCATTTAGCAAAGTTGGCAGAGGGAACATAGTGTTACAACTCTCTATTCCCATTAAGAGAAGTCTCTTTCTTTCCGTCCCGTTAAATTCTAGAGGCATAGCGGCGGAACCATACTTTGCCTCGTTACCAGAGTGAGGCCTTGCCTTTATTTTGTTAATTTTCATACAATCTATATGGTATGACGAAAGGTATTGAGTGTTAAACGGCGGAACCTAACGCCGCGCTTTGTATGACTAGGTTTCATGAAACATAATTGTTATTGCCATAATCGCGATTATTAAAATAATAGTTTTTAAAAATGATTTAAATATAAAGGCTAACTTACTTGCAAGTTGTTGATACTTTCAGGGTTTTAATATGAAGAAACCACTTAAACGACGCCTGCATTGTAATATCGATACTCTTTGGAACTTTTCAGCTTCTATAGATTTTATGTAGTTAAATTTGTCAATAAAGTGTTTAATAGTTTTTAGCTGTATCTCGTTATATTCATAATCAGTTATATTCATAACCACTTCACCTTATTGAAATAGAACCCACAACCTACATTACATAAATATTATACAAATGGCACCGCAAAAACATATGTTATTCGTATATATTAGATTTTATATTAGAAATGTTCCACAACCATCAATCAAACGATTGTGGCCATTCAATCGCGGTTGTATGAAAAAATTAGCTGTCCAAAGTGTTTTGTGATATGATTTATATGAAACAAGTGTTTGCTTCATATATAACTATCCATTTTTGTTTTTTTTTGTTATGGATCTCGTATCTAGCAGAGTAGGTAGTGTTAAGACATTCCGTTCCCCACGTATCGCCCAAATTTAGAGACTGCGTATTAAATAGCGGTATTCAACGCTGTGCTTTGATTTGTTACCAAAGTTAAAAAGTTAATATATTTCATTTTCCCGAGTAAAGAGAATCAAATGCTGTGTTGTTATTAATTGTATTTAATTATCAATTATATTTAAACCATTTTCATTCTCTAACTCTGACTTACAGACTGCGGGGTTAAATTCCGTCACCGTTTCCAGTACCCAAGAAATGTAATGCTAGGTTCTTTCTGCCTACTCTACTAAGCGTGACGTTGTTTTTTGACAAAAATACAAAAATATATTAGAAAAGAAAGTTGTTAAACCCCAAATTACCCCAAACAGGAATCGATGCTACAATCATTTATATCTACATAATAGTCACGTATAGAATAAAATAAAACTCGCTCTGCATTTTAGTTAAACTTCCAGAATATTTAATCGCGATGATAATTTTGCACGTTATTCTAATGTCATGTAAAATGTAATGCACTTGCTTGATATGAAATTCTAAGCTGGAATTCTGATGGGAGTCTGTGAACTAATTTTAAAATTTATTTTAACGGGGAGGGGAGTGAATTATGTTATTTTCTCCCTCTAGTGGACTCTGGTACGCTCTAAGAGGACAAAGCGCGGTGTTGATATCCGCCACACAACACGCAATGCCTCGAAAATTCGGCGGAAAGTGGGAAACGGATTGTTTGAAATGACGATTGCGACACTCGGGACCACAATACACTAGTCTAGATTAATATGATATTAAAAATATATGGATTATATTACTTATAATTAACTATATTATTTATTGCCATATAAAACTTATTTATTTATTTTAATACATAATAACCAAAGTATATACTGTTACAAACCATTGCGTCCTAAATTAAACCACAATGTATAAATATTTGTGTTAATTGGCCAACATTGTCCCATATTGGTCATTAGTTGGCCCAATATATACTCACTGAAAGGAATAACGCCGCCAATCAAGCTTGAACCGTTTATCATAACAAAATCAATGCAATTTATTATAATGAAAAATGATAAAGGCCGCTTATATTTTTAGCTTATCAGATTTTTTATATTTTGTCTTTTGAATAACAATATTTGTTTGGGAAAAGATGATTTTGTTAAGGGTTTCAAGATAGTCTTAAGTTATTAGTGACTAGATTTTACCTGCGGTTTCGCCTGCCTGGTGAAATGCAAATAGATAAGAGTTCACATTACTCTACTCTTATTAGTCATAGGCTAATCCGACACAAATGTCTGGCGGAACTCTACGCCGCGCTTTATTTTTACAGGGATATTTCATTCCCCCGGGACGGAATCGGCACCATAACCATCGAGCCAAGTAAACGCGAAAGGTTGTGGAAAAAGGGGATTTTAGTTTAATATAATGAGCTTGATAGATTTGAATGTGTAGTTTGTTTATTAATATCAATCTACTAAACCATAATACTGTAAGTGATAAATTGTCAACATTCCATTTCCAATTTACTCATTGAAAGCCTTAAATAAATGTTTGAAATTTGTATCTTCTAAGACAATTTAATAGATTCAGAAGGAAAATAGCTATACAAGAATGTTTTACGTTCGTTTGGAGATATTGTTCTATTAAGTATTTATTTTAAGATTACTATAGTGATAATGAATTA
Organism: Heliconius hewitsoni; assembly: GCA_018230445.1. Lineage (NCBI taxonomy): Eukaryota > Metazoa > Arthropoda > Insecta > Lepidoptera > Nymphalidae > Heliconius > Heliconius hewitsoni. Next base: position 9,235 of record DWAN01000240.1, on the reverse strand, counting down.
GTATTATTTCCAAAATTTTTGGGTTCAAATCCTAATGGATTTTTATCGTCTCATCGTCATTTATAAGACCGTAGTTGCGTAATAGGACTCAATAGGACTATAAATATGATGGTAGTAGGTTCTATTCCAAATCGAGGGAATATCTTATTTTCATTTCCACGTTCTGGTGACAAGACAAAGACGCCAAAAATTTTTAAAATTGAGTAGTGTGTGGTTTTTTAACCTTTCATCTATTTTAAACATATAATAATTTAGCTGATGTAACTTAAAGCTAAAAATTCAAACATCAACAATCAAATTAAGATTCATTATAACCGCGAATATGTCTAACATGTTAGTCTACTTATGGAATGTAAAAGTTACCATTAATAATAAATATATCAGCTTCACGCTGTATCCCGCACACAGCAGGGTAGGCAGAGGGAACCTAGTGTTCCCGTTTACATTCGTTCCCCACTTTCTGCCGAATTCTGGAGGTATTGCGTGTTGAGTGGCAGAACACAACGCCGCGCTTTTTCCTTCTTTAAGTAACTATTTCATCTCCTCGAGTCGGGATCGAACCCACATCCCGTCGGTTTTACAGTCACACTTCGTGCCGCTGCGCCACGACTGGCCTCGGTCAATATTAAATAATCTTACAATATTCACTACTATACGTTTTTCAAAAGCACTTGCACACCAATCATAGTTTAACTGAAGCAGACATTACTTAAATTAACTATATATTCATATTAACTAAAGCAAATATTAGTTCTCTATTATTAATTTGATAAAATAAAGATAATTCTGATGAAACTCTCAATCTTCGGTGAGTTATATGACCCTGATACATAATGTCTAATAAAAATTCAGCAACACTCCCCCGGGCAATACCAATAACATACAATATGTTATATAATAATTTACTAACAAAATTGTCTTAGTCGAGACAAAACATATAATAGCATTTGATATTATGGTTTTGATAAATAATTAAGTTTTAATATAGCATGAAAAGATTGGATCGTTCATTCTCAAAATTAATTGTATCGATAAATAAAATATTTTTCTGATCTGACTATACCAGATGAAGGGATAAATTTGGCTATATAACTGAATATATGACCAGTATTTTTCTTTACTTTTTTTTAGTTAAAGCTGTATCCTGCATGTAAACAAGGTGGGCAGAGGGAACCTAAGTAAGGAGACTACGTCCCCTACTTTTCGCATTACAACATAACGTGTTAAGTGGTGAAATTCGACACCGCGTTTTATCTTCTTACCAAGGCGAAAAACTGAAACTGCACCTAGTGGTAAAACACTTCTGTTCCCCACTTTCCGTCGAATTTTTGAGGGCATTATGGGTTGAGTTGCAGAACTAAACGCCGTATGTTCCCTCATTACCAGAGCCTTTAACAATATATAATACATATTACACAGTTATTTATATGTATTATACATATAAATAACAGTTATTTATATGTATTATACATATAAATAACTGTGTAACTCCAAAAAAATTCTGCTTGATTTCGACTTGATTTATCCTCGTCTATGACAAAGTTTTCAAATCAGTACAAAAGTTACGAAGTAGTAGTTTGATACTAAATTTACTACTTCAGTACACATCGGCTGGAACTGGCGAGCTGTTTGAGACAGGTAACATACTCGTATATTTATAGAGAGCGTAGACGTGCGACTTGTGTTACATTGTTAAGACAATTCTGTCGTTTTTTTTTTTTTCTCACACTAAAGAATTTAAAAAAGAACTTGAACCTAAGCCCCTGGGAAAGGGTCCACTGTCTTGGACGGAAAAATGTTGACAAATTACAATGTAAAGATGTGAAAGCGGAGCATTTGCAGTATGGCTGGGTGAATTTAAATAATTATAAAAATTCCATTCCCTTTGGATGTTTGTTGTAAGATCAATATCCTTTTTTTCGTGCAGAGGAAACCTAGTCTCACATTGCATATTATATGACAGAACTCAACGCCCACTTTGTCCTGTTGTCAGCAAGGAAATTAAAATCATTACACTAAATGTCGTCGTGGTTATAGTCACACGTAGTCACACTGCGCCTCGAGGGCACAATATATCATTATGTTTCAATAGTCAACAAATAAAAAACACAAGCAATATGCTGCAATATACTTTTTTCTTAATCTAACATTTAAAATTTAAAAGAAAGACAAAAATATAAACTAAGATACCAAAATACATACACAACTTATATTTTACTAAGCAATCCAACTATCTACGATAGTCGTAACTCAGTTGACGCTCGTCTGCGACGTCCCCGAGGTGTTCTGAATATCTTAGTTGGTAACGGAATAGGTCAGGAATGCTAAGGTCATTCGGCTTTGAGGTCTACATACATATTATATGCTCGGTATTAGCTTTGGGGATAGCTTTGAAAGAATTTTTCGAAGATTTCTCTAGAAAATGTTTGTGAATTACGCTTTGAAGCGCAATAGGCACGCAGAATCTACGAGGGCATGATTGACATATATATTAAAAGATGGATAGATAACTTGGTGTTAAGACACTCTGTTTTAAATTTTTTTCTAGGGGGTCTATAAGTATCTTAAAAATAATAATGTATGCTTATAAATATGTATCTAGTTAACTTTAATTCTAATCAAAACAAATTGTTAATTTTATTCTGGCCTTCGAGCTCGGTGGTCTTCATTATGCAAAAAATTATAAAAATGGTAATATCATATTCGCCACAAAGTAAAAACTGGGTGAAAACCATTAGTATTACGTACAAAATTCTCAAATCAATATAGTCCTTTGTCTTTTCTCTTTTATTTACACCACCACTGTCATGGGAAATGACAAGGCGTCTAGTTACAAAAAGTAATCTATATTGATATATATGTATATATATATTTATACATGTACCGTAGCGTTTGGCGCTCCGTTCTCTCTGACTATCATGTTAGGGAAAAAAGGTAAAGCTAAGTTAAGTGATATATACACATACATTTAGACATGGATATAACTCTAACGCACGGTAAACGCGATAATTGTACGTGCGATCCTCAAAGGGGGAATGGTTGTATTAAAGTTATTTTAATTTCCCTAGTCTAGTAGACACACCAAAAAGGGTTACATTCCACCAATCAACATGCAATACCTCGAAAACCTCGAGAACCTGACTTGCAATGTGACATTTCTAAAAATATTTTTTAAAATTTTTTTCCTTACAATTTGAAAATTAAGAAATAGTGTAGCTGAAAAAGTGTTCGCGCCATGGTCAATGCCAGCGTGATACACTAGCATTATTGTAAAATATAAAAACCAACCTGATAATAATCATGAAAAATTTATGATTTAATAACTAAATGTACAAATATAATCATGAAAAAATTATCTAAAACCAAATAATTAAACCATATTCAAATTTCTACAACTCAAATGGATTTATAAAGCTAAATAAGCGGACTAGTTAAGATCTGCATCTACCTGATAATGTATTAACCGCTTGCTAAAGACGAGTCGTTTCGTAGGAGTTCCTTTGAACTAAGCCCAATTTATAAGCGATGACGGTTAAACTTTATAATTATATTAAGTTCCTCCGATGTTCGCTGAGGTTTTGGTTAGAATATATAACGTATATGATTATATTACAATAATATAGACAAATTGATGTTTAAGATTTCAGTCCATTAACTTACATTAATTTCCAAAAGCCAGATAAAATTAATAATTTGAATATAAATGAATTATGTTCCCTTCTCTGCTTCGGTAATACAAAACGTGGTGGTAAGTTGCGAATATAGCCTTTTCTTAAGTTTCTTAATTGTTGTAACAAGCCAAAAAACAATATTGAAATTACAACAAAAAATATTTTTTCACGCATATTATTGAGCTAATCAAAATTTTCTCGAAAAACATAAAACACGCAAAAGGCAGCCATCCTTAAAATCTGACCTAGGTTCAAGCCTACTCAGCCTGATGATAACCCCGCCACTGACATCAGTCAGAACTCAATATATAATTATCTTAACAGACCGAAGGCGCATCATATCATAAAAAATATAAATTAAATTTTCTTCCACAACAACTTTAGCCAGATATGTCAGAACTGCCACGATAGCATCATTTATATTTCATACAGGTTGTACTCAATAATAAAACAGAAACAGTATAACAGTTTGGACCACTTGAGAATCAATCTTGAAAAGTAACTTTAAAATCTTCATCATTTATAAAAATCTTAAAGGTTTACCTTTTCTTAATGCATAAAATATATTGCTTTCTCAAAGATGAGGTGGCGGCGCAACACAACTGGCGGACCTGGCGATACTTACTTTATTGTAGACATAAAAACGTCGATATCGTCGTCGTCTATAGCCGTAGTTTTCATTAATATCAAATTGTTTATATATGAGCCCCACGCGGTGCAGTAGCAACTGACTTGACGTGACGGTCGTGGGTTTGATGCTCATTCAGGGTAACTATTTAGAGCTGGTTGATTTCCAGCACTCAACACATAAAGTCTTGAAAATTAAGTGGTGCATGTGGGTAGGCAAGTAGGTCCCGCTGCTTATTTTTTTATGAGCGGGGTATGTGGTGATGCTAAAGAAATTATGTATAAATAAAAATATTAAACATTTTTAAGTTCTCGCTGTATGCCGTAATGGTTTCAAAAAAAAGTAAATCATATGAGTATGTGGACATTTCTAAAGTTGCTAAGATATTACAATTAGGTCACCCCTTCCACCCAATATAAATGATAGAAGATTGGGTACAGAGTGATGAACTTCTCATATATATAGATAGATATATGAAATTCTTCCATTACTGAGTTTTCTGTCCGTAACGGAACGCCGTTACTGACATAAAACGCAGAACCCGCCCTACGAAGCGAAGAACGAGAACGGGAAAAAACAGACAAAGTTACTCAAGAAGAAGTAACTACAAAGTACTAAGAATAGATTTAAATCAACAATTTAATAAAGCTATATCTTGTCACTTAGACCGTCCCATAAAGGTAGTAATTTCTTGGAGGTTCACACAGAGTATGTGATGCTTACGTTACTTCAAGCTATTGCATATAATTGTATCGATTATATGCAATACAGTCAATGTTAATCGATTATAATATATCTGTTTCTTTAATCCTTATTTCAAAAAGTTTATGTTTAAAGCGCAGCGTGGAAAATTAGGCAGACAGTATTTTAACAGGAAACGGAGTGCCATGGCTAGCTTCCCAGGTTTTATCTACCTTCCCTGCTCCGTGCATAATACAGCGTAAACCAAAAAAAAAAATTGTTATTATTAAGATACATAAAACTATTATGGTAACAAAAAACTATTGAAATGCACTTGAAACCTTTATGTGGTCACTCATAAGAAATAATCGGTTTCTATAGTTACAATCATAAGAAACATATTTTAAAAGTAAATCAGTATAGCTTTCAGATATCAAATAACGAAATTATAAAATTTCTACCGTCATTTCCCGCGTCGGCTACGTTCGAGCCCAAATTTCTTATAAAACGGTAATGAAGGAGACAAATTCGAGGATTCCTCAGATTAAACTTATCCTTCAGTTTCAGGACGATTGATTTTTTTTTATTTAACTCAATCCCAGATTGGATTTACGTTATCTATTGGTTAAAACCAATTCATAGGATTTGATTAAATCCGTTCGAAATGTGAAAGTATAATGGAATATTTAACACAAAAAAAATTACTGCATTTTTATTTTATTTTGTTCAATAATTTTATGATTATTTTAACAGAAATTGTTAACTTTGGTTATTCAAATTAAAGTTAGGCAACATTACTAAATATAACTAAGAATTTGAATTAAAAGTGGACACTTTTCATCGATTTGTGTCCACTTTGCACTACATTTTTATTTGCTTTTATTTGCAGCCAGTGTTTTTGGGCAGTAAAGGTGAACGGTACAATGTAATTAAGTAAAATCTATGCGCGTACTATTATTACGCGTTGAGTAGCGAAACCCAATGCCGTGCTTTGTCATACCAGAGTCAAGTGATGAAAGTATTTTTAATATAATCATTTAACTAAGTGGAACTCGAACCTTTAATCATCAAGTATATATACATACAGTCACATATTCTCAAATTTAATTTATATTAACTGATCATGAACTACCTATTACATGAAGAGAAAAAATATCTTCACGCGTCATTTTTTTTCTAAGCTAAGACTAAACAATACCGTACTATATTTAACTTGTAATGTTTCACGAAGCAGCGTGAGTGCGTCAAATCGTAAGCCAGAATCGATTTTTGCCGGTTTTTTCTTTATAAATGTGAAGATTTAGTACGTGATGTGCGTTTAAAAATGTTATTTTTCTCTTAAGTACTGTGGGCAATGGAATTTGTGTAATTTAGGTGGTATTTTTCTTTTTATGGACCGTTAGTTTGTGATGGTTGTGAGTATTTTTTTTTATTTATTTTGTTGATGGGTTCCCACTCGGAGGAATAAATTATTGCATTTCCTCGGCGTTGATTTCTATTATACAACAGGCATATTTTGAAAATGTTTAGAAACTTAAATGTCAAGTAAAAATTGGTGTGCCTTAGGATTAGGTTCTCTCTGCCTACCCTGCTATATACAACCTACCCTGCAGTAGTAGCGAACTTAGTTGTAATAACTCAAATAAGTGTGGTAATAATAACGATGAGTACAATTTAAATAAGTTATATCCAGACATGGATACTAACGTCAGTTTTTTATTTAAGCTACGAACAAAATAAAATATTCGTTTTTTGAGATTAAAACATAATTTAAATAGTGTTAAAGAATAACTTAAATAGTGAATTTTACTGTAATGTCGGAGAGTAAATTTTGCTTACCTATATAGTTCCAAGTTTTCGTAATTAATGAATTTTGACTTGTTATCAAAATCAAAGAAATATAATTGAAACACCTAGAAAATTACAAGCATTTAATTAAAACAAAACAATATAACTAATTAATATTCCCGATACAACGCAATTTTTTTAGTCAAAAAATCAGCTAATATGCTCTGCATACTGAAGCAAACTTCCATAATAATAAAGCGTTTCATCAATAAGAAAAATTGTGAACGAAGTAATTATGTATTCTATACTGATGTTTGTTGTCTGTCTTATAGATTTTATGAAAACAACATTTTCATAAACAGTTGCTTGTTAACTGAGTTTTTTGAAATATTATATTTATTTGTTTAGTAGCTTCACGCTTTTTTTTCGAGAATTCGAATTCGAGACAATGTGGTTTGATTTTCACAATATTGCGTCTTAACAGTTTATTTCCCCGAATAGAGATTGAACCCACAACTATCATGTTTACAATCAGATTAGACGCTGATGAAATGAATGAAAATAATTAATGCCTCCGAATATGACTCGAACCAACAATCATCACGTTTACTGTCAGAACGTGCGCCGCTGCACCACAATTGCGTAAACTAAATGTAACTAACTTAAATTGAGCAATTTCTCACTAAATTCGATATTGTATTTGCCGTTCTAAAATCTACACAATAAGTCATCGAGGAATTGGTCTCTCGCTTGAAATACAACAGTTATAAACCACTAGGTTTGTGTTTTGGTTGGCCCATACATACTACCATACACACAATATATTAATGTATGAATTTATTACCGATCTTCAACTAACTTTTAGAAGTAATTTGTATTGAATATCTTTGGTACTATTATTATCATGATTAAAGTCTAAGTTATCAGTAGTTTCACGATTCTTAAAACATCGTAGATAGAGGTAACAAAATGTTAGTTACTCCATTTCCCATTTTCCATCTGAATTCGAGAAAAAACATTTTGAATAGCGAAATTTAACTCAGTGCTTTGTCTGCCAGAGTGGAGAAAATTAGATAATTTAAAGATAATCATTCCCCTGACTGGAAATCAGATCCTGAACTATCGCGTTTACACTCAGACGCTTTGCTGTTATGCCATGACAGTAAATAATTATTATAGGGTCGATTTTATTTTTTCCTCATCTTTACCCTTTACTTCTATCGAAAAGGGCAAATAGATTGCAGAAAAATAGCTCATTTAATGCTGGTTGGAATACGTTCAGAATTCACAGGAATAAGTTCTTCTTCATTGTTACTTTTGCCGTTCCATCTGTACCTGTCTAATACATTTCTTAAGCATTTAAAATCCACACATTCTTTATTCATACAGACTTTAACAAGTACCCTTGAATTTTCGATGGGCATAAAGCTACCACCGGCTTGGAAAGCAGTTCTTCCAATAAAAACCAGCAAGAAGCTTAACAGTAGATCCTTTCAATATAAAAGCTAGAATTTTGTGGTTGAATACAACAATATTAATTCGATTTGATCAACTGAATTGATTCCGTATACGAGTATACCAAGAAGATTTTAAATTTCTATAGAATTAATTTTTCTTTCATTCTTTTCCTTAAGAAAAGATGGATAAATATTGTGTTAGTAAAACAATTAACATACATACAATAAACAAAGAAGAAGTTGGCAAACTACTAAAAACGCATTGCTATAATCAATATTATACTCGTAGTTATTGTATAATCTATAATTATAATAATCGTTGTAATAAGAGCTAAGTATGGGTGAGAAACGTATAGTATGTGAAACACAGGACATTTAACATAAGTGCTTGGAAGCTTAATCAGATTATTAAAAAATACAGCTTCGCCTTTTTTCCATATAGCATGACAGACCGACGGAATCTAGTGTTTAGATATTGCTTTTCCCAAATTCTACCTAAATTTCATGATATTGCCTGCTGTGCGGCGCAACTCAAAGCCGCTCAGCCGCTTCCTTTTTTATCATTCTCCGATTGGGAATTGAACTTACAAGCTTCGTGTTTATAGTAAAAAGCGGCATGGCATGCCGCTGTGCCACGAGGGCCGAAACCGACAATCATACTCCAATATTATATAACTCCAATGATATACATGTATGTACATATCAAACGAATTAACTCCTTTTTTTAGCCTGTTAAAAATAGGAGAAATAAACGGAATGACAAAACAATTTATACAATGAAATGTAGAATTTTTCGTTGTTCTTTTTAAACTAGTTGTAGTTTCGAATGTATATGTGTCCACAGTATGTAAAGAGACCGCGTAAATGTATACAGTACATTTATAACTCAACTAAACATAAAGGAAAACATAACAATTGAATTTATTTTGTATCACACATCTCTTGCAGAGTATACTTTTTTTTTTTTATGGAAAAGACACGGCAAACGAGCGTGCGGGTCACCTGATGGT